>JAUMHL010000030.1:4352045-4362805 GCA_032362345.1 Sandelia bainsii
TTTTCCTCTCCACTGTTGCCTAGTGCTGCTCAAGTGGGATTGTTGGGTTTTCTACAAATATTTTGTATATATATATATATATATATATATTCTGTGTAAGGTCTTAAACCTTACACTGTAAAGTGCCTTGAGATTATTTATGTTGTGATTTGGCGCTATACAAATAAAGTTGAATTGAATTGAATTGAATTGAATCTGAGATGTACTGACTGAGCCTGCAGGCTATTAAAACTGCTGCCATTTGTCTTTTATAATTGTGGGCCATTGGTCAGCATTGGTAAAAACTGGTGTCTGCGCAGCTGATTTTGGAACAAGTCTTGTCACTTTTTCCCCTCGGGAGAAACCTGGCTGTGTCAATCTAAATCTCTCCAGACCTCTGCTGCATCAATACGAGCCATGCTGGCTTTTCCACCCTCTCTTGGCTGTAGCAGCGAGCCATTTGGAAAAGATGTTTCTATACTTGGGTTTCTCCCAGCATCAATAAGCAGTATTATCACTCCCTCTCCAACTTCTCCTCTCCTTTCTTGCCCTGTCTCTCCATATGCGCTGCTTTCTGTTTTTCGGTAAATTGATATTGCTGATGTGATGTGAATGTCATGAATTTCTCCTTCCCCTTTGGGATTTCTTGCCTGACCTAGCAGGTTTTTTTTTTTGCGTCCTATATCAAGTTGTCAGCCTTGGCTGTCCACCATCCAGGATGCTTGCCCTCGCTCGCCCATCTGTCTCTGTCTCTCTGTGTTAATCCTGCTTCTTCATTCTCATCAGTTTTAAACATTCTGATAATAATCCATCTCTACAGCATCCAGCCAGCAGAATAGTTTAAAAGTACTTTCAGGAAAAATAAATTAAATAGTATTAAAATCACAAAAAATAAAAGGGTGAAAATAACACCAAGCTAACACGTTTATATATGATGAAAAGTTTACCTTTACAGGCTGTCATCCATTTTTAGCTTGGCAACTAATTTAAATTATCTATAAATAATATCCACTGTGTTAACCTTCCTGTCATTAATGGTATTTAACCTGGCTGGGTAAAACAGGTTTAAAAGTGTGTTAATAAATAAAAGACTGGAACTGTTTTGACCTTCCATTATCAACAGGCAATAGAATGAAGATTTTCCAATATTTTTCAAGTGCCTCAGATTCCATTATTTCTGAAGACTCTTGTGCCCAGACAGTAGTCCACACAAAGCCTGCCTGGCTCCTTCTCCTTTCATCCCTCATTCCTCTCTCTCCTAATTCTGCCATTAGTTCAATCACATTATTGGCAGTTCTGCTAAACACTGCACAAATGCAGTTTCAAACGCCAGTAATCAACAATTGCCTCTTTCTTTCTTCCTACTCCTTCTATTTCCTTTTCACTCCAGACAATGACTGGCGTGGACAGACAATGTACAGCTGTTAACCCCCCCCCAACATCCCTTGCCTCCACCTCCACTAACATCTGTTGCGTCCAGTCAGGCTTTGGGCATGGCACTGAGGGGGTGGACGCTGGGGTCAAACCAATCCCTATGCAGATTCTAATGACTTCCTGTGTCAACCTCTCCCCCTTTTCTGTATTCTTCTTCTTTTCTCTTGGTGGAACTCCCAGGGGCCTTCTGGGAAGGATGTCTGAGCACTCAATGGCTCTCTATTATGGTCAGTCCTAGAAGCATTACTCACAAGTGTTTCCAAAACATGGATGACCTACATTCTATATGGTCCCTGAATGGCTCACTCTTACAATGAGACTGTGGTGTGGCTTTACTTTTAATGTAAGTGATTGGTCCACAGAACTAGTGTCCATAGTTAACAGTACAGACAAATATCCAATTAGCTGTCTGATTAGTTTGGCGATGGGCATCGGTCACACACCATTCACACAAACATTCATCTGAACACTTATTGATGATTGGCAGGTCAGCCAGCTTACTATGTGTGTGTGTTTGACAGAGAAATGAAGCACAGCATACATAAGTACTATTATTACTACAAACATTTACCCACTAGTGTGGCAGATAGTCCTCTGAGATTTACTCACCAAATGGCTAACATTTGGCACTTTGTGGGTGTTCATTTTGTACCCTGCACACACCTATGTAGAAAATCTCCCATAATTCACACTACGTTAGGACAAAAACAAACACACGAAGTCCAAGGAACTCCCTTTAGACCTCCACAATAATATTGTGGCAAATCATAGATCAATGCAAGGGTATAAAACCCTTTCTAAAATGTTTTCCTCAAAGCACAGGGGAAATTCAATGTAAGACGTCTGGTACCAGCAGTACTTCTTCTAATGAATGAAACCAAACACTGTACATACTGTAGGTGTTTCCACAAAGACTGTAATTGCTTGTGGATTCTATTAAAAAGTGAATTTAGACTCTTAACTGCAACTGACACATTAGCAAGTAAGAAAAAAACTACAGTGCAGCAAAGTGTGCAAAAAGTAAAGGGATCTAATCCCTGCTGATACATCTCCGTTTTTATGGACTTGTCACTGCTACAGAGAGCAGAGAGCCATATGGCTAGGCTAGATCACATAAAGTAACTGCTTGTCCTGCCTGCTGGTCAGCACAAGCACTCAGTGCCACTCTGAAGCTGGATGGGTCATTGGTACAAAGGGCACCTCAGAAGCCAGATGGGATCGTCACAGGATGTCTGCAGCTCAAACATTCAAGCAAATTTCTGCAAGATCTTTCCCAGAAACATGCCTTACAGATTTGATGTGGTTGTTAGTTAAAGTGAAGTCACCACCTGTCTGGATATTAAAAAAGAAACCCCATAACATCTGCTGGATGTCAGACATAGAATTAGCACTGTGGGTGAAGGGCAGATGAACAGCTGAAGCAGATGTGTGTGCACTGGATTGATTATTGGACAGTTTGTGCAATCAGTGGTGTCTCTATGCAGTGGCTCAACCAGCAATGATGACATCTCACAAACACCCGACATTCAGACATGAAGTTCAAATATGTCACAATCATCTCAGTTATTTTGGCTAGTGGTGTGGCTGTATGGCAGTGTTGGTTGGTCAGTCCTTTCATCATTGTGCCACAGACTGAAATATGTCAGCTTTTTTAGTTTTTAGTTTTTGGATTTCTTTCAGTAAATAAAACAGGAGGTTGAGGGTGAAAATGGATTAATGAAACAAAAGGCAGACTAAAGACATGTAACAGGGAAAACCAAAGTTAAACTCAAAATAACTCCAGATGGAGGCGAACAGCACTGAGGAACTAGAAATAACCAGGAGACAATCAGAAACTAGATAAATGGAAATTACTAAAAGAAAAAAGAAAAGAGAATGTGGAAACTTCTTACACCGCATATTTACTTGACCAAAGTGGACGACATTGACACAAAAAAGAATGTTACACTTTTCAGGCTGTTTTAGATTTTAACTGATGCACAGGTAAGAACTGTTAGCTTGTGATCCTGCTGTCTGCTTTCATTCTGAACCCTGAACAGTGTTTTATTAACTCAAACATGTTAGCTAATGTTTGGCCCCAGCTGAAATTTCAGCAACTGATATTTGTCAATATAACAGAAGTTACCAAGCCTTATAATATTTAGAAGAATAACTGCAAGAGTTTACTTCAAAGATGATGCCCTAGTTAGCTTTTGGTGGACTCAGTAAGGTCATCGTTCAAAGTAAAACTATATCTGATCATTTTCACAAGTGCTTTGTCTTGATGGGTTTTGTACAGCACTCTGTGTCATCTGATCCTTCACCATAGGTCACATTAGGAACTGAGTGGTTATACACTGATCTGAATTACTTTACTGATTTAACCGTTCACTGTAACCTGTATAATGGATGGAGAAAAATGTAGAATTAAAGTATCATAAACATGATCAGGACAGCAATAAGAAATGTCAGACTGTTCTGTAGAGGCATCAAAGACACTCCTGCACAGATGAACAGTAATGCGATAGTAGATTACTAACAAGCTAAAGAAAGAGGTCAAACCTGGTAAACAAAGATCGGCATATTAGCATTGTCACTTTAACCATGCTAACACACATATCCACAGAAATAATATAGTATTTATAACTGTAATTTGTTTTCAACACATTAAATATGCTGTATCCACCAATTTAATGGTCTAACACTTGCACATGTAAAATCATATTACAGTTGTTCATACCAACAAAGTATATCCAACCTTTCTTGTTTTTGCATAGCTATACAGTATGTTTAAGTATATGCACACATGCATAAATGTGTATGAAAGATGTTAATTGCTTACAATGAGTCACAAAGTCATTTACCTTCAATCAGCCTCTATTGATGCTAAAACTACTCAGGGAGGTAGGAAAACTAAAACAGTGCTGCAACACAAACACCAGGTGAAGAGAAACTACACTCACCAGCCACTTTATTAGGTACACCTATACATCTAATACAATCCAATACAGAAGCTCTGCCATGAATTCTAATTTTGAAAGGTTATAATTTCTCGAATTTTGTTGAAACTGTCAGCAAGGCGATAATTCTTCTGTATGTTTACTGTTGAGGTCATAGTGGGTGGTGGAGTTGTATTCATGCATGCATGCATTTTACTAATGTGTTGGTCACCCTATTTACATAAATGAGGTAAAAGTAGAATTCTTGACAGAGCTGCTGTATTAGATTGCATTAATTGTTTGTGGCTGTTGATCAGGCTGAACAGTTTTTCCACTTCCTCCAAACTGTGGAGCGAGAAAGAAGCCACAAAAAACAGAAAAGAAAAAAAAATTAACCAACTTTAGTTTTTGCATTTCAACGAATTAAAATCAAATCTGTTCATGCAAATGTTTCATGAACGAACAACAATCACACATACTTGCATGGTCCACACAAGATCAACACCTTCCCAATCTGCTCGGATGGCATTCCCTCAGACGCAGAGGGTGTTTTTTTTTAGCTCAAACTGTCATCTAATTAAGAGAGAAATGAGCGTGCCACAGGGTTCTGGCTTGACTTTGAACATTATCATCTCTCTTCCAGGGACCCTCGGTCGCCTGTTATCCCCTAGGAGTCTCGTCTTTGGTTGTAGTGATGCATGATCCCCCCATTTGTCTGTCTGGCTAATCAGCCAGGCCATTCACGTTGAGATGGCAGCTATCCACCAAGGCTACCCAGGAAGGGCGACCCGTTTATTACCATGACTCTGCTTTAATCAGTCTCTCCTTCGCTTCTTTACATTTTATTTTTTACTCTCTTGTCGAGGCACAGTTTTTCTTTGAATTCTTTCTCTTCATTTCCATTCTTCCTCTGGCTCCATTTTTCTGACTGGCTGCAAAATCACGGAGGACCTGCCAGTTCTTGAAGCCATTCAGCTGCATCTTATGTGTCTGCCTTTGGGTCCCAGTGTGGTGGGGGTGAAGGGAAGGACACTGTGTTAAATTTGAGTTAACAGGCAGTGCGAGCGGCTACGATTGCTTAAGCAGAACTTAAACAATGAATGACTGCTGACAACATGCAAATGATACCGCTGTGGATATGGGTTAGCCAGCTGTGAGGGCTGGCTGTAAGTGGTGTTACGGTCTTATGTCTGCCACTGTAGCGAGCTGTTATTAGCACGTCATGAAATATGCTGCTGCCGCTGCTAATGGTGGGAGGGGGCTGATGTGCATATGAATCCTGGTGAGTCATCTGTGACATTATGATGGCATGTAATTTTCCACAGGATCAGACACACATACAGCATGTAGACATACTTGAATAATGTCTGTATGTGTGTATGTATTTCCCTGCATATGTGCCACTGACAGTGGTCATGTCCTCCTGTGTGACTAAAGTAAGTTTCTTTTGGCTGCTCCCTTTCTGGGTCACAACAGCTGATCACCTCCTCATATTTGATATTGCAAGGTTTTTTATGCCGGATGCCCTTCCTGACGCAACCCTCCACCAGGCTAGGGACTGGCACTAGGGAGGGACCGGAATGTGAACCACGAACCCTGGTTCTTAGACATTTAGCAATTGCTGACTGCCCTACCCACTGCACCACCGTCCCAGCAATCCTGCTGTGTGACTGAGATCCACTTAATGCTTCCTCTGGAAAATGGTGCAAACCAAGCGAGCAGTTGCAAACCTGTGTAATTACGTCACTGAAGCTGACCCACTGGCCTGCGAGGCCCTGCAAGTGCCTCTTGATTCTTGAAACGCTACGTCGTGCTAATGCTTCTGTTTTCTGATAATTGGCTCATTGGTCAAAGCAAACCACAACCCACCACATGCACATTTCAATTAGATAACTGTTGTATTTACAAAAGACCAGACCACATATTTTTTATGACCAAAATAAAAATAAAATGCTAGTTGAACTTAGCTCACATGATGTTCACTGTTTACCAAAACGGTTACATTTTGACACAGAATTATAATGTTTGGGTTTGGGTTTGGGGAAGCAAAAATAATGACATTTTAATTGTAAAGAGAGAGAAAAAAACAGGAAAGCTGCAATAAAAACATATACATACACACTGAGAGAACCACTACTGAGCAACTTCAACAGCCTCAATCCAAAACCTTATGCTTCTTCACAACATCTATACATTTTACACACTTCTCTAATACATATACTGTGAATGACAGTTTGTGTGGAAGCATAACAATATATTCCATGACTTTAGTGCATGAAATTAGTGTCAACTGAATTTATACTGTACTATGTAGCACAGATGTTATGGAAACTGCATGGGAAGAAGGATTCAAACTGTATTTCACATAGACCACCGTCTATGCTGACGAATCAAGTCATTATCTCACAGTGTTTGTGATCAGATATTGATGAAGCCCAGTTTGCCCTGATCCATCCATCCATTTTCTTAACCGCTTGTCCTCATAAGGGTCACGGGGGGTGCTGGAGCCTATCCCAGCTGTCATCGGGCGAGAGGCAGGGTACACCCTGGACAGGTCCAAATCCATCGCAGGGCCAGTTTGCCCTATAGCAGAAAATCAAATAAGAATATTTAAAAAAAGTTTTGAAGGTTTTCATTATTTTTTTGGAAAATGTGTTAATATCTTGTTCAGAGGATCAATCCTGCATCAACAATGGAGCTAGAGGTGATTGGCTTGGTTTAGCACAAAGGCGTGTGTTTTTCTGTCGTCTGTCGCATGCCCGTCTGTTAGAATGTCTGTTTCTTTTAATCAAAACAACTTTCTACACAGGTTGAAAATTAATCTCTGCCTGTTTGGTCAAGGCCTTCTCACTATTAATCTGAATTTTTAGCTGGAAAAGATCCAAGTAAATAGTCATTACTTTTGTAGCCAGTGTAAAGGTTTGGAATGTTTCCATTATCCATCTATTATCTTAACCACTTGTCCTGTTAAGGGTCGCGGGGGTGCTGGAGCCTATCTCAGCTGCCTTTGGACGAGAGGCAGGGTACACCCTAGACAGGTCACCAGCCCATCACAGGGCTGACATATAGAGACAGACAACCATTCAAACTCACATTCAAACCTATGGGTAATTTAGAGTCACCAATTAACCTAACATGCACTTTTTTGGAAGGCAGGAGGAAGCCAGGGTACCTGGAGAGAACTGTAACTGTTTCATTACAAGAAAAAAAACAAGAAAGAGTCTGGTCTGAGACCTGAATGTGTTGCAATGCTTGTTATTTACTGGCTTTCACTTTCACTAAACTAACAGGCACTGTATATAGCTCCACAGCTGAGACCACACTAGAATCATTTCTGGGCAGGTGTGTTTTGTGATGTCAGACAATGTTACTGTGTGTGTGTGTGTGTGTGTGTGTGTGTGTGTGTGTGTGTGTGTGTGTGTGTGTGTGTCTGTGTGTGTTAAGGAGGCTGTCACAGTGGGCAGACAGATAGCAGCAGAAGAGCAGAATAGAGGAGACTCAGTTGTTTACTCGAAAAGAAAAAAAGGCCTGAGAAGTGTTGAGGGTGGATAAGCAGCTGTCTTCTTAATTCCTCCCTGAGAAAGTGTGTTTGCTTCTCTGAAACATCTTGTCAAAGCCTCTCTTAACCAGCCCTCTGGCCAACCATGACTTTGTAATGTCAGGAGTGGGGAGAAAAGAAGATTAGAGGAAAAGAGAGATGAGGAGAGTACGATAGATGTATGAGAGAAAGGACAGGAAAAGATGAGGAAAACGTGGGACACAAAAAGTTAGACGAGGAGACAAATGGAGACCCCTGTGACGGTGTATCAGTACTATAGGTCCCTGTAAGCAGTCACAGAGTAAAGGGGGATTAGAGAGAGTAGAAAACTAGGTTGGAGGATGAGTACTGAATTAGAACAGGACCCCTGAGAAGGAGGAGAGATGAGAGAGGAGGGGAGGGAGAGGAGGAAGTAGGGAGGGAGAAAGGGGATACATGGAGCAGGACAGAAATAGAAGACAGGAAAAGACACCACTCAGGCAGGCGGAAGAGGAAAGACAAAAATAGAGAGGGGGTGGGGCAGATGGAGGATGGATGGAGGGAAGGGGGGTGGCGGGAGGACAGAGGGACATGTTGAGGGAAGGTGAGGAATAGAGAGAGAGAAGGAAGTAACTAAACATTACAGGACAGATGTGAGTTATAGTCCTGACATGGTACATGGACTCACACACTGTGTGTGTATGTACTAGAATTACTCATGTTGTGGGAACAAAGATCTGTTCACACAGTGACGTCATAGAGACTGACCTCTCATTTGAGGACAAAAAGCTGGTTCACACATGGAAAACTATAAAGTTTTATGGTTATGGTTTGTTAATCTTATTAAATCATGACATGGGGATCACTTTACTTGTCATGGGCTGTGCTGCTGAAGTTAAAGTTGGGCTTGAGACTTTGTTATGAACTGACATTTGCTGGAGTCCCCCCTTTAAGGTTATGATTAGTTTGAGGCAGTACTTGAACTGCAGTACAGCCTCCTTCTGGTGCACATCTGTGTCTCTGCATCGGTGATTTAAAACAGTCTGTCATTCACTCTGTTCTGTCAACCAATCCGATTTGGCCATGACATCTGAGAGCCAATCAGCTTGTTGCTGTCACTTTAAAAACAAATCTTTACTGTACTGTTGGCAGTTTTTGAGTCAGGATGATGTCATCCACCTACACCCAATCCACCTCCAGCTTCATTAGGACCTGTTCTCCAGTGGTTCTGCTACACATCCATCCAGACAGCTACTGTTGGCTCTTCTTCACTGTTTCACCAGCACCAGGGGATATTTATGTATGGCTAACTACTCCCATAAAGGTAGGATATGGTTTAACTGCCAAGCACTCCTCATATTCTGCATGTCTTCAACCTTTTCTAACCGGCACTCTATATCAAATAAACAAGGTAGTTAAATACTTATTTCACGTAGTTCCTCTTGATTGAAAGAGGTACAGAAAGCCAATAAAGTCTCCAAGCTATCTCCACACAAATAGTTTATAATACTGTAGCTTATAAGAAATCTCATTATAATGTAAACTACTAAGGGAGTAGTTAATGATTGACGGAAGGAGGACAGAGCCTCAGCCTCAGTCACTCCATCAACCAATCAAAAATCTTCCAGAGTTAACCGACTGCTGCACTTGTTGATAACTTTAGTTCAGCTGCAGTGCAAATCACAACCCAGCTACAGGTGGTACGCTACCTGTGGTAATATATTTCATGGTCACCCACTACCTTATAATCCACGATTGCATTTCATTTACCTTCACTGTTGGAAATGACTTTGAAACTTGGTAATTACCCTGCCTTTAGTAACAGCCTGTTCCATTGCATTAACTATTCCACATGCCAATTAATAACACAGGTCTGTTTTATATAACTTGGTAGTCTTTATAACTGTTGTAAAAGCAAGTGCACCAGACTCCTACATAAGGATGGATGCACGAATGTATGCACGTACTTGTTCTTGAGCCATATATTGGACATGGACAAATTATGCACCCTATATGAATCTATGTGTAAATTACAAATTAATTTCACTCTCTCTGGACTACAGTGGTGGACACTGTCCATGTTCATGTAAATTTGCTTGGGTACTTCAGCAGTGCAGCTGCTCGTTCAGAGCATATTTGTGGTGTGCATGTCAGTGCTGGATTTATGTTAGATTTAAGCTCAAGGTGTCTGATGAAGCTTAGATACAGTTAGTCTCCAGGGGACTAATGTAAGTCAATGCAATGTGTATACAAAGGTATGTAGTTGAGCTGTAGTATGTGTCTGAAGCCACAGGTTCGTCTGAGTGAGTGCATGCAGGAACACACTTACTTTGTGCACACAGACAGCGAGTGGCCTTTTGCAGCAGAAAGCACAGCACTCTCTGCTTTCAAAGCCATTAACCGTGAGTGAAAGACAAGGTCAAAGTGGGACTGTTTGTTGCAGAGAACGCTGCAATATGAACACTAAGTGTGATTTTGGAGTGCAGGTGAAAGAACTTCACTTACACGCCTCCGTAGAGGGAAAAAAGATTATCTCCAGTCCCCTGCCATCATCTTAACTTGTGGAGTTAACATACTGCTACACACATACACGAAGCCCAAAAATAAGTGGCGAGCATGGATCACAGTGGGATCTCCAGCTGCAGCGAAAGTACAAGAAGTGATTTAAATCAGAGCAACTAAAAGAAAGCAGCAAATAGTTTAATGTGTGTATGACAGCCTGGAGTAATGGGGAAAGTGTAAATCTTTGTCAGTCTGACAGTTAAGCCAGCACTTGTATTTTTCTGTAGTAGTCAATCAACAATGTCAAGAAAAGGTTAGATGAGGGGATGACAAAAATATACACTACCAGTCAAAAGTTTGGACACACATAGAAATGAGCATGTTTGTGAAAGAAAAGCAGATTTCATAAC
>JAUMHL010000030.1:4362905-4378842 GCA_032362345.1 Sandelia bainsii
TAACCGACAGCGCTGGTTGACTTGGTTAATAGAGTTTCTATGGGAGGCAGATCCATCAGCTATCAGGCTCCTCTTCTGTGGAACCAGGTCCCAGTTCTGATTCAGGAGGCAGAAACCCTCTTAACTTTTAAGACTAGGTTTAAAACTTTCCTTTTTGATAAAGCATTTAGTCAGAGCTGGCTCAAGTGATTTGAACCATCTCTTAGCTATGCTGCTACAGACTTCTCTGCTGTGGGACCTCCCTTGGTACACTGAGCTCTTCTCTTCTCTTCTCTTCTCTTCTCTTCTCTTCTCTTCTCTTCTCTCCTCATATGCCACCATTACATGTCATTAACTTACTGTTTTCTCTCTCTCATAGTTGTGTTTTCAACCGGTCAAGGCAGATGGCCCCCCACCCTGAGCCTGGTTCTGCTGGAGGTTTCTTCTTTAAAGAGACTGTTATCTCCCCACTGTCGCCTAGTGCTTGCTCAGCATATGTCAGTTAAGAGTGAGTAAATAAGAACTGGTATATGACAGTGAAACATGAGTGACATACTGAATAAATGATACAAGCCAGTAGCTCAGTAGCAGCATATCAAAAACCAACAATGCCCATTAATGTGCCTAAACAGCATGTTTCTAAGTCAGCCACTTCACTCTTGCCACTGATGGTAATTAATGCTAAATAATACATCAGAGTATACATCAGCCTTCTTTTATCAATATCTGCTCAACAAATGACATGTTTGCAGAGCAGCGGCTCATTGTAACCTTTTATGTTGCTGGAACTTAAATTTCTTTCTTTTTGATTCTCACTATTATGTAAACTATAACCTCAGAATAACTGTAGAAAATTGTGCTCTTGAATATTGAATCAGCATAAAATACCCTGAACAAACTTATCAAATTAAAGTTTAGCCTAATGTGGATCAATCTGACGGCATCTGGGGAGCTCTTTCATAGAGAGGATGGCTGGATTTATAGCGCTCTTCTTTCCCCTGACTATAACTATGCTGGTGGAAACCTTCAGGCTCTATTTGTAGTGCATTTGAGGTGGTAAGATAAAATTATATCTTTTATTGAAAAATCAATAAAAGATTTTTGTTGAGTATCCATGCGCTTCTAATGTGTCTGTATTTCATAATCGTTATGTCTTTGTTCATAATATAAAAAAAACCAAACATTTATACCACAGCTTCTCAATGAGTATTGGGTTATTCTTCTTTTTATAAGGAAATTGGAAATAATAATTCTCTAAGAAAGATATATCACACAAAATCACAGCTGAGTTGGATAATGCTGCAGTCTGAAAACTCCAGGAAACCAAAGATAAACACACACACACAAACACAAACACACACACAAAGAAATCACAAGCCTGTTCCCTTCCCAAAACAAACTGGCAACATGACAACAAAGAAGCAAAAGGAAATAAATAATGAGAATGCGGCTGGATTTACTTGATGAAATGCCAAAACGTACAATCAGCGCAGCAAAATAACTCCCTGTCATTTAAAAATTTTTTTTAATTATGCGTTATTTATTCCGTTTGATGCAGTTTTCTGTAATATGCATTGTTTTAGCTCTGGTTATTGTCCTTATCCTTTTGCTTATGTGCTTTCGGAAATCTCAACCACTTTAGTAGAGCCCGCACCAAATTGATTTTATTAAATGAATCTAATTAAACCGATTACGGAAGTCAAATGAACTGGAATCAATTTAAATGAAAAATGGAAGAGGAGAGAGGCGTGGTAAAATGCATATTACAGAAATAGAAACACAGCAAGGGGGGAAACCTTCATAATGAATCTTGGCAGGGTCTTTAGGGTGCCAGCACCCTATTTATGGCTGCTGTGTTGCAAAATCCAGTCATGTTGTCACTCTCAACAGACGAGTCACTGTGTGAGTTGACCTTGACCTGCCTTTAGACACAACCACATCTGAGGTTACCATCTATCACGATGACACTGGTCATAATGATGACTGACGGTTTCACTCCAGGCAGTTTCCCAAGTCTCAGAGGGTGGTGCATTAGACATTTAGACATTTTCCATTTAAGCATTTTGCAGATGATCTCATCCAGTGTAATTTCCAGTAAGCAAACAGGCAAGGTTCAGCGTCTCGTCTGTCTGTGAAAGCGCTTCTGCTTTCTTGGATGATACGGCTGAGAAATATGGAAGAGGTAGGGGTGACACACGACAAAAGTATGAGTCAGATGGATGTCAACACTGCAAGTACATGACCTTTAGTTGACTTGATCTGCTTACTGTGCAGAGGATTCTTGTTTTGTAAAGAAAAGCCACAAAGAGGGAGAAAGGTTTATCAGTTGTCACGACACTGTTACTCTTGTCCAGCAGTATAAAACTTTACTTTCTTTGTAGAAAAAAACAACCTAGTTTCAGTATTGAGGCTTAAATGACACACTTTACCTTCTTACCTCGAGCAATATAAACATTCTATGAAAAAAAAATCATTGATTCTATCTTCAACAAAAGAAGCTAAAGTTCACAAATGTTAGAGAAATGGTTTGACATTTAGGGAAAAACACCTATTTTGTTCTGTTGTTAAGAGTTCCTTGCAGAAGTGAATACTGCTCTCATATGTGCAAACAAGAAAGTGTAAAAATTATACATTTTCGTCTTGGGTGGTATAGGTTCTGTTGGGCATGTACAGTATATTTTTTTACTTTTTGAAAGTTTAGCAAGCTGTTTCCTGTCTTTTAGCCAAGTTAAAGCTACATTATGCAAACTAAGCTAGTGCTAACATGAGACTGCTGCTGCTCCACCCAACTCTAGGTAGTCATTGTTATGGAATTACAATAAATGAGAACACCCCAAAATGTGCGAAACAAGCATAAATAATTAAGAAATAACTAATCTGACTGATTCCTTGTTCAGTAACTTTTAGAAATGGATATCTCTGCACCGCTGGCAGGTGGCTTTAACAGTGGCTCTCCACATTAAGATAAAGATTTAGACCATATACATAAAAAGCCACATACTGTATTGTTTTCAATGTGTGCATAAGACGTATGAGCGATACCACAACTTTGTACAAAGAAAATACACAGAATTCACACATTCATAAATCTTACCAGACATTTGCCACCAAATTATTGTCCCCAAAATACCCTTTGGAGGGTGGCAAAATTGCATTGAGTTTACCTAGCCATACATCAGAGTACATCAGAGTTGATTAGATTTCACTCTTCTTCCAGTTTAGATTCTGTGTTTATGAATTCTACAAATCAAAAGCTCACAGAAACATTTCCAGATGTAAAGTATACTGTCTAGTCAATGGTGCTTCAGATGGCAAAAAAATACAGTATTTAAAAATAAATGTCATATAACATGACTGTATTTTTAAACATATCTCTGAACACAGTACATGTCAAATGGCACTTAATTCAATTAATCCTTGCCTTGAGTTAGTGGAGGAGTGTACGCTATAGCTGCTTAATATTATAGAAACCAATGAAGCTTCTGTGTGGCTCAACTCGCTGCTGGACCCGCAACTACTGCAGCTGTCATAGCTGCACGCTGACGAACAATAGATGCACTTAGCTGATGGCGTGTTAATGTGATGAATGACTCTTTGAATGCCTTTTGCCTGTATGAGGAATACGTACACAGGTACACAAACGTAAACGCCAGTCATTCTGCCTCAGGAGTCTACAAACGCACACACAGTTAGTTTTAGACCCTATTAGGGACTAGCAGACATGTCTGTTGGGTCCACTTCCCAATCACTGGCCGTCAGTTTGATGAATAGCACAGGGAGTAGTCATAAGTGGACCCCTGAGCCTGACTGATCAGCGGTCAGTTGTGCATTTCACTGCCTGTGATCAAGGCTGAGATGTAGGGAGGATAAGTTGATTCTGGAGCTGTCCCTTAAGGGGAGGCGAATGCAGTGCATCTATATGAATTTCAATTTCCCACATCTTTCACTGCATGCAGCAAGATCAGAAAAACTGCCTGTGTTGACATACATATCAGTATTACCTTAGATTTATCTACTGAAGTTCTAGTGTATACAACAAATCATCATTAAACTCACCTCTTCAAGGTGTAGGAATTGTCAGAATTTTGAATGGGGAACAACAAGCAATCAATAAGTAAACTCTTGCTAGAACTTGATTGATTTGGATTAGAAACATGAAACACCCCGACCCTGCTTACTGTAACACACAAATTTGCAGAAAATGTAATGACTTTTTTGGGTGGACATATTTGTGCAATGTGGAGGTTGTTTTTGGCAAGATGATAGAGTAGTTACATAAATCTTGCAAATTACAGTGACCTTAAGCAAGCAAGTTAAAGTGCAAAATTATCACTTGATACTGCCATGTACTTACCACCTCCAAACAGATGCAATGCTCAACTGAAAAACTTCAGAAAGTTTTTGATATATTTACCTAATTCCTGGCACATATATTTTTTCATCAAGTTGTTATTTCCAGGAAGGATAGCAGGCATGTTTGAACATGTAGTGATAAATGCGAACATGTTAAATTGTGTGGTTTATAAAGCAAATTTTTGTATTGCATTATAGAATAGGCACACTACAGAACTACTATATGCACTATTGTTTACCTTGGGAAATCCAGTTGGTCTGAAGAGATCTTAAATTATTGATCAGGAAAGAAAATATCAGAATTTATTCCATAAAAGTTTGAGAACATTGCAATACTAATACAGTTACACACAAATACTGTTTGAGTACAGTAGTAGAGTAGGACTGTCTACATGTAAACAGTAAGAAAACAATACAGTAAAAAGTAAGTTTTGCATAAATTCAAATTCTACATCAAATGCATGCATTATTATGTTACATTATGTCAAACTTAGTTGAACACTGATAAAGGTTTGACTTCTGCAGAACATCAAGAGAAATCACAGAACAATACAACAACAAACAAGATGAAAGTGTAATGACAAAAAGGATACAGATGGAGAAATAAGAGAGAGCAGTTCAGGAAGAATCAAAGAACAAGGGGATTTCAGACATCGATGATAAAAAATTAATTAAAAATACTGTCATTGTAATTTAAACAATGACCAGATCTTGTTGTATTTGTTGTACTTCTTTCAATGTTTGTGTCCATTCTAAATGTTTGTGCCAGTAAATACACAATTTGTCCATAAAATGGTTGAGCTGTATGCGTAGGATGCTTATGGCTTTGAATTCTGAAGGCGGAGGTATTGGACTCCTTTAGGATGACAGTAGATGATAATGACCAAACCATTTGTGTTCTTGTGGAAGGATGAGATATTAGCCTGTGACTGAGCAACAGAATGATGAGTCCAAAGTCCTACATGTACAGCTTTTATGAAGCTATTAGCTCAGTGCTGAGATCAAATTGGTCTAATCACAGATTCAAGGACAGAATAAGATGGGAGTTTATGTGTTAGCTTATTTATGGGGTTATGACTGTGGGTTTGGATGGAGGTCAAGATGAAAACTAAAACAAATAATTAAAAAACTTAAGTAGAACTCAGCTGTGACTTAAGACCGAATAATATCATCAGGGTCAGGACAGAGCTGAGACAAAATGTAAGTGTAACATCAAACGGACAGTATAACAAAAGGTGAAGGAAATGTAACATTGTCCTGTATAACACATATGGAGAGATCGAGAAAGGGTTTGTTTTGTGCAGTCTAGTCAGTTATCTGTACAATGAGCCACTTTATTACAGAAAGGATCCAATAAACTTTCAACTTATTGGTTTAATCAATTAATACATGTTGGTTCCCTGCTAAAAAAAACAAATAAGCTATACACCCTACAATTACATGGCCCTTATTACTATGAATAACTAAACTAAGGTAACATGTCTATCATAACATTTATGCATCTTATTAGTAACCTTCAGTTTATGCCGTTTTAACAAAAAGAGACTTGCAGATACAAAGTGCTGTTGATAAAACTTCCTCTGGGGTTAATGCCCTATTATGAGGATGAACCCTTTAATCCTTCAGCCACATTACCTCAGCTTGGCTGTCCTCCTGCTGATTCTGAATGCAGGCTTAAAGCTGTGGTGGCTACGTTGGCATTAGTGTCAGGAGCTGGAGGCTACAGGGGCAGCTAATTAGGTTAATAACGAGCACACTGATTAGTGATTAGCTCCTTAGTGGGTAAGACAGAGGACTTCTAGGTTTACTTGACTGGATTATGTGAACCAGAAGGGAGTTGCCTCTTGAACTTTAACAGATGAAATTCAAATGTCTAGGTGTGACTTTTATTTTAAAGTTAGGAATGGGCCATAGCCACTATGTTTCCTTAGCTCGTCAAACCCTAACCCTACTTTAACTGCAGTTAATTTACTATAACCATTATGTTTTCCTTACATTAAACGAGTAACAAAATGTCACTTATTTGAAACAGGCGTATATACTGTATTGTACTCACTGATTTCTACAAAATGTAATGACTGTTTAGTATAGGAATACATATGATTCAAATATTATGAAACAGAAGAGAAAGTTTGACTGTAGAAACTGTTCTTGCATAAATCTTGCAAATCACAAAACCTTAACGCAGTGGGTTAAAGTGCATTATTGGTATACTGCATGATGATAGCTATTTTAAGTTTTTTTTGTAAAATTGCTTAATTCCTGTCAGCAGTCTTTGCTTATATTTCACCATCAAACTGATGCAAATAAGTCAGAGTGGACAGCTGGAGATGAGAATATTTTGGTCATCCATGTGCCTGAGGTGTTTTCTAGTGGATCTTTCACTTTTTTCCTTTAATTTCATTCTTTGCTGTGAACAGGAGTGTAAGGACTATCAGTATGCACTATAGAGAAGTACACTAGGAAGGCAGT
Organism: Sandelia bainsii; assembly: GCA_032362345.1. Classification (NCBI taxonomy): domain Eukaryota; kingdom Metazoa; phylum Chordata; class Actinopteri; order Anabantiformes; family Anabantidae; genus Sandelia; species Sandelia bainsii. Next base: position 4,369,710 of record JAUMHL010000030.1, read on the forward strand.
TGTATGCTGCAAAGCAATGTGCGCTGAAGAGAGGTATTTACTGATCAGAGGATTAGGGCGGCGGCAGGCGGAGAGATAGAAGAGACGACAGCAGGGGTGTCGGAGAATGATTAGACTGCCACTAAGCCAATTGGGGAAATGGGACCGTGGCCAGAAAGACATGGAGACAGGCAGGGAGAGAGACATTGGAGGGAAGATGAGTGAGGAAGAGTAGGAAATGAGAAAATAGTGACATACACAAGACCAGATGGGGAGGGAGAGGCGGAAAAAGAGCAGGGGTAAGCAGGAGAATGAGAGGAATGATGACAAAAAGAAAACAATAACAAGTGAGGATGAAAGTCCGGATGAAAGATGACAAAAGAGGCCAGCACAAAGAAGAAAGAGAGGAAACCGGAGAGAGAAGGAGACAGCTTGTAGTGTCAAGGTGGAGGAGGAGAACAGAGCTTCCATTTGTTGTGTTTCCACTTAGTTCTGGCCAAACACCAGGCACTGCGGTCACCTTTCTGACACACTTTCCTCTCCTGGCAGTGTGTCCTCCAGAAATACTGCACAACCATGGAGGATGAAAAGACTGACTGTGGCCTGGATTTTAAGGCGTACCCCACCACCTTTGCTTGCTTGTTGAGGTCATAAAAGCCTCTATATCCCATCTGTCATTTTGTCAGCAGGGGGGCAACTGTAAGGACAAGGAGTGTGTAGAGGTCTGGGGGGGCGGCTGTAACTTTGGGGTCTTTGAATAAGTATTCCCATGATAATGATAAATTTCGCATTACTATCAAATCCAATTGATTGACTAACCACTGTTGCTCTTGAATGTTTTTCTAAACCTCTTAATTAGTCGCTGGCAATTTTCGCAAATTAGGAATTCAAGTTCAGTTCCACTTTTCATCAAGATCTAGATATTGCAAGTGCCGTTTGCTGTGTAAACAACAGTGTGCTAAAAGTTAACGATGGCTGCCGCATAACTTGCTAAATGTTTTGTCAGGAAAAAAATAAGAGGTTTCATTCAATTGGAGCCTTCTGGCAACTTAATCAATTCATTGTAAAAATGAAGACATCTTGCATTCACAGCTGGGCTACATGCCATTCCAAAAGCACAACAGACTGTGTGCAAAATCCCACAAGAACCATTAACTGTCATTTGTGTCCAAGTGGAACAAATCTTAAAACTAATTAGGCTGCACCCCTATGACAAGAATGTGAATAGAAATTTTGCCATCGGAAGCGGTCGAATTGCGAATCAATGGCTGACAATTTCCAGAGCGTTGTCGTGAATTCAAAACGCGAGTGTGTGCAGCGGGTGCAGAATCAATCACGGCAAATTGAGTCCTGCGCAAACAAGGATAGAGTGATTGACAAAAACAGAGTAATTCAGACAGAGGGGAGCCAAGCCAACCTTATTGGCGGCACACTCCATTCTTTTGGAGTTTTTGCCAGGGAAACGGACAGCCGGTGCCATTTCGAAAGGTTAGTTCAGTCTGCAAGGCACTGACACTGAAATGAAAAAGAAATTCCAAACAAACAACTAACTTGGACATACACATATACTCCATGAGTTCAGCATATACAATGTAAACCTCAGACTGTATTTCTGAGACACTTGCACTATTGCACACACACGTATACTGTGAGACTGAAGCTAATTACTGAAAAATGTTGTGTCATGTCATGTCTCTCGTAATGTCTCTTATAATGGTGTCTTCAGGTATTTGAAGAGAAAAGAAGAACCATGCATTCATCTACTGGAACACTCAAACAGCAGGTAGCACCTGTCACAGGTGGTAGGAGTTAATTGTGACTGTAACATTCAATGCATTTTGAGGCAGCATCTGGCATGCTGTTTTTCTGTTTTTCATGACATCTGACATCACCTCACAAACAGTCACCACACACCATCTAAACAAATTTATAGTGTAATACATTTTCAGGTTTTATGTAACAATATCTGCATTTCAGAGGGGAAAGTTAATTGGATGTTTGCTTTACTGGAATACGCTCATTAGCCTAAACTAACGCTTGATGAGCAAGGTTTGCAGTTTTCAGTTTCTTTTTCATTTCATCTTCCTGAGTTTGTTGTCTGTCAGTGGGTAGTGCTGATTGGAGCCAGATTGCCATTTTGTCAACAAAAGCTTGTGAAGAAAAGGGTAAGAGACATGGGGAAAAAGCCAAAAATAATAACAGGCGTTAAAGAGCCTATTATTTGTGACCATCTGACCTGCGCGTGTAATAATGGACCTAGAGCTTCAGTTTGCTGCCTTTAAGTGCTACTTTGGCAAAAAAGTCTTTGGCATTGCCAATCAGTGCTTTATCAAGGGTTATTCTGCCTAAACTGATGAAGATATTGCAGCAACTTAAATATAAGCACTGACAAAAGAGAAACCAAGAAGGTCATTTATGATGTAAAATCTAGCTGGGACACAGCTGGCAAATTAACACACCTTCCGTGACTATTTCCAGGGGAGAATTTCTAAGAATTAATATTGAAACTAGTAAAAATTGCAAATAAGGACAAAAACTTCTTCTCAAATCCCACAGTGCACTAGTGCTGTAGGCTATAAGCTCAGTCTTTCTGTGTCATCAAGTTCAATGTAGTGGAATATTACTGCTGAACCGAGGTGATGCCTCAAAGGAATACTTTACTCAAAAAATAAGTTTTATATTAATAACTTACCATGTGCTGGCCAAAAAAAAAGAAAATGTAATCACATTCTTTTCAGGTAGGTGACTTTTCAGATGTGGCACATGAATCAACACAAATAACTCTCATACCCTTATCTGAGAGGAGAGCACATTTTATGCATGGATATTTTGGACAAACCTTTGTTTAGTGTAAGACTCTTATTTACCAAGAAAGTGTCTACATTACAACTCAATGCTTGTTAAAGTGCTAGAATCACATACTCAAATAGTTGCATATCTCTCCCTATGATCAATCAGTGCGTCAATGCAATTAGAAAATTATACTTCTGACATAGAAACACACACCACAGACACTGATTAAGTAAAAATGTTACGGGAGGGTTCAATGGCCCAGTTAATAAAAGTCAGGGGATCATCAGAGTTAATAAAATTTGTGTCAAGGGGGAAAAAGTTTTATGACAAACCATCAAATAGTTTATAGCTGCTAGCAAGACTAGCTCAGCTAATTTGCATCTCCACAACTGCACATGGTTTGATCCGATCTGAATGACAATGCAGTCAACATTTCAACAGCTGTAACATTTTCATCTTATTCAAACATCTAAATGGTGCATGGACATATGTGACAAAAACCTTTTTCAAACGCATATCAATCAATAAGAACAAAAACACGAATAAATATACCAAAAGGTTCTCGGTTTGGCAGAAAATTTTGTGTTTGTGTACAACAGGAAAACATTGTTCACAGTAAAAAGACAATTAAAAAAAATAGATTTTCAGGCCCTTTAATGGTTATGTCACATCTATGCAGTTTATTTCTTTTTACAGAAAGTGCCTCACAGCACTATGATAGCCTATGGTTATTACCCACACTGCACAAATCAATTTGAAGTTTGCTTTAATAACAAGTCTTATAATTTGTTTCCCTCTAATCCAATCTGTTGTTTTCATTTCACAGACTGAAAGATGGAAAGATAATGGAGGCTAGTATTTGTGCAGCAGTTTCACCTTGCTGTGCACAGTGAAAATGTCACTGAGCAATCACGTAATATGAACACAAATGTATTATTTACTGAGGTTATGAAGTTTTACTTTCCTATTTGAAAGTGCCAATAAAATCAGACATAGAAGAATGAGGCACATCCTTCCACCGGGAAAGGACACAGGGCCGCTTCATTCAGCCACACACCACGAGTGGAAAGAGCAGTATTGTTTGTCTGCTGGGGGTGTCAGGCCAGTCAGTACCTCTCTGTGCTGTGCCCCCGTTGCCTCCAGAACAGCACATTGCACTCTGTCGGAGCAGCACAACTCCTGCCATTGTGCCCTAATGGACTGCTGATGACTACGACCTTCTGCTCACCCCAACGAGGACACAGAGGGAGGGAATGGGAGTGTTCGTGTGTACGTGTGTGTGTGTGTGTGTGTGTGTGTGTGTGTGTGTGTGTGTGTTCGACTTTACTTTTGAAATGGTGGATGGGTGCATAAAGGAGACAGAGGACATCCAGCTCATAAAACCGAAATAGTGATGAGAGAGAGAAAGAAAGAGAGCGAGAGAGACGCAGGGCGGGGAGATGAGGTGGAGTAGATGGCTTTGAAGAGGAGTTAAGTGTGATGGAGGAAGGGTCCCGGGAGAAGAGGGGAGAGATGAAGAAAGTAAGGAAGGCGCCATTGAAAAGTAGATTGAGAGGGGAATGAAAAACAGAATGAATGAAAAAGATGTTTTTTCCACCCATAAGAATTAAGCAGTCTGTGAGGTAATGTTCCATAAGTCACATCCATTAGCCAACAAGTTACACTGATTCTGCACTAATGCAACTCTTTCCCTGCTATCCTCTACCGAAAGGACAGAAGTTGTGTAGTTTTTATACGAGGATGGGGATTAACAGAGCTCAGGTAGCTGTTTGAAGCTGGGAGAAATATCTTGAAACTGAATGTTCTCGGTACTTCTTTGCGAGCGAGGCAGCAAGATGAAGCAGTCGGTAACAGACCGAGACAAGCCTCGATGAGGGGAGATGAATCTGCAAACAAATCCACCAACAAATATAGCTCCTAAACCCAGGAGGATGAGAGAAAGAGTGGGAGATGGAAAGTAGGAAGAAAGGTGCTGATTTATCTAATGTATTTGCTGTGTGCTTATAAACTGTACATGCCTCAAAGCTCTAAACACGCTGGGGAATGTTGCGATACAGAGGCAGGGGAGACAAAAACGGGCAGGCAAAAAAATTAGCCTAATCTTTATGAACAAGCTGGAATGAAATGAGGAGAGGATGCACTTAGGAGATGCTGATTTGAATGAGAGAGGACAGGTACAGCCAGGAATAGGGAGGCTGGTTAATGAGCAGGTGAATCGACTGTCTAATGAGAGATGTGATGTTCAAGTGGAAAACCCACGTGTGGATGAATGCTCATCACACCCAGGCTGATGTCCCGCATGGCCAAAGCATGTTAATAGCCGCATGATGCTGATTTGTAATGCTGGAATACACTTGACACCAATTCCTACTGGCCCGTGATGTCACTCTTGCGTGACACGAGACATCGTTTTTTTATCTTTTGATTTTTCCTTTCCCGAATGCAGCGACTTCACTGAGTTGAACTGACGTCCCTTAGTAAAGTCAGGGAATGTCATCTTTGAACTTGGACTTGACACTAAGTAATGGAGATCGTTTCTGTGTGAGAGTGGCAAATCGACAGAGAGAAAGCAGCTGAAAGGAAATGCAGACTGGGAGCGAGAGAGAGGAGAGAGGAGAGAGGGAGGGTTGAAGAGGCTCGGATCAAACACCCCTCCCTGCCCGGGGATGTGCTGACTGGCAGAAAGCGACCGCCAAGGGAGGAAGGAGGTAGGAAAGAGAGGGAGAGGGAAGGGGGGGAAATGGGTGGGTCAAAACAGGAACGTACAATTGAGGGTAAAGTTGTAACCTTTTTGTCTTTCATCCACAGTAATCTGTCATTACTTTTGGAGAAAACTGAAAATGGATAAATATGAAATGCTTAAACTTTGATGTGGCCTGGGAATACTTTTGGAGCTTTCAAAACCTGTGACCTAATGAAATAAAAAATTTAAATAAAACAGTGGTTTCCTTGACATCACAGCACAGCAGCACAAGAGATGAGTTCATAAGGGTTCAGTCTCAGAAGTGTGTCTTGGATCAACTAACGGCATCTCCGTGGGCTGTGTCGGATAACTATTGTAACTTTACGCTGTGTAAGTAGGATTTTAGAAACTATTTGGGCAACAAAAATGTAACAGTTGTACCAGGTGGAAATGATCTGGGAGTACTGCAATTCATCGCTGGTATCTTGCCCTCTTACTAGGCCAACCCTGGAAGAATTGAAACTTTTCATACAGTTGGTACAAACAAGTGCACACAAAATGGAAAACCAGACTGTAAGTGTGTCCCGTTATCCCGTACAAAACAACGCAAGCTAACTCTTTACTGCTTGATTATTTGAACTGAGGACAGATCTTTACAAAACAACCTGAAAATGCTGATATAGGCCAACATCCGTTTTAAACATTTTTCGAAATTAGCCAGCCTAGTATGTATATATAGTCTAAGAGAAACAGATCTTATTAGAAGCTTTTGCTCCTTGTAGTATAAAAGCACCGTGTCATGGGGGCAGGACCCACAGTAGCAGGGTTAGAGTAGGGGGAAGGAGAGAAAAGAAAAGGGGGTAGAGACAGTGAACGGAAAGGCTATTATACATTTTTCATTAAGTTTCCAGGCACTAAGCCACATCAAAGCCTCTCAGAGATAGAGGGGAGGGAGAGAGAGAGTGAGAGAGAAAGAAGTAGACACAGGATGTTCTAATTAACTTCACAGTCGCTTGCTCTCCCACCTTCTCCCTCTCACACACACACACACACACACACACACACACACACACACACACAGTCATTCTCTGTGTATATAAGTGTGTCTCTACTCTGCCCACTGTCTGTATGTGTGCCTTGTAAATTCATCATGGCACCCCCCATCTACAAAAAAAGAAAAGTTAGGAGCCTACTGCAGGGAGTTGCAGCCTGTGTAGAAGCAATCAAACGGCACAAACCATGGAGGGTCGGGGGGGTGGGAGGGGAGATGGAGTGAGCGGATGGGGCGGGGTGAGAAGGAGGGGGCAGGAAGGGAATATCAGACAGAAGAAGCCCTGAGGTGTTGGTGCCGCCACACCCAGGGAAGGAGGAAGAAGCAGAGACCGCCCTTTCCACCCTCCACTGTCTCATGGTGCATTTAGGTCAACTGGGGAGGATGGGAGATGTGAGTTTGCACAGCTCACAGGACAAACTCTTCTTCTGGCCTTTGAACTCCCCAGCTTCAACAAGAAAGTGCTTGTTACCCAGCTGGGGAATGGAAGAGTGAAGAAGAAAAGCCAGTTTGTGCATTTTTCTTTTGCAGTTCAAACTGTTTGTGTTGGTGTAGAAACATAAAATGAAATGTTTAGTAAGCGTGAAAAAAACTGATCAAGAGCAACCAAAGTCTTCAAAAAACTTTATCTGTCAACTTATTCCAACAACTTTTCCCACAAGTCTTGAAGGCAGCATCGCATTACCCACTTCTCTTCTCACCCCTCCTTTCCTAAATCCTTGATGCCAATTCCCGCTTGCTGTGAGTCAACAGGAAGTTGAGTGTGCTCTTCACATTGAGCAAATTGTACACCAGCCTTGTCATCCTAATAACGTCGCTGAGCTATTAGTCTCCTGCCAGACTGCTGACGGAAATGAAGCCCATGTAAAAGAGAGTAGTTACATGACTCTTTATAGGAATACATCTGGCGGCCTGAAAAACAGAGAAAAAAAACAATAAAATAAAATAAAAGTCAGATAGTGGTAAAGAGAAAGACATAATCACGAGTGACTCATTAATTTGAGTAGCAATGTCAAACTCTGCTGAGAGTGGTAACTGCTGCTGTGATTTATACTAGCTTCCAGCTAATGTTTACATAATAATAATTGATACTTTATTAATCCCATTGGGGAAATTCTTTGTGTACAGGCGGCTGCATTTTAGGCACCAAGGGTTTGGGGTTCAGTGTCTTGTCCAGGAACACTTCAATATGTGGCCAGGAATCAGGGGAACCAGGAGTCGAGCAACCAACCCTGGGGTCCATAGACGACTGCCGTACCAACTGATCCATGGTCACCCCTAAAAAATTGTTGTTGGACAGCTGCCAGTCAGTAAATGTCGGCACTTTGGACACCTCGACATGTAGCCTGGAGGAACCAGGAATTGACCCCAGGGTCCCTAATTTACCAACTGAGCTACTGCCGCCCCCTACATGCAGAGGTGGGTAGTAACGAGTTACATTTACTCCGTTACATTTACTTAAGTTTTTGAAAAAAATTCACTTCTAAGAGTAGTTTTATGGCACCATACTCTTTACTTTTACTTGAGTAGATTTGTGAAGAAGAAACGCTGCCCTTACTCTGCTACATTAGACAACACTCGACTCGTTACTTTTTTTTACCATTTATTCTACCAGAGAGATGTTGTCTAGAGCAGTGGTTCTCAAATGGGGGTATGCGTACCCCTTGGGGTATGTGGGGACACTCCAGGGGGTACGTGAGAAAATAAAAAAATTATAACAAAAATCGCGTCCATGTAAAATGTATAAATCATTCAGTGTTTCCCCTTGGTTAACAACGCTGGGGGAGCGTGGAGCGTTTAGGAAATGCAGATATTTTTGTGCTTTTCAGGTGTTTGACGCGACATATTTTCCGACACATCTGTCCACTGGTGTGTGTGTGCGCAAGTGTCTCTGTGTCTGTGTGTGCGTGCGCATCGGGGCGGAACTATACAGAGAGCAGAGGAGAATTGGAAACTCGACCTTGTAGAGCAGGCTACAGGCCGTCAGATTTTATCCGGCCCACAGCTTCGGTTTTAAAATGTATTATTTATGGCCAGAGACGGACTGGGTCAAAAATAGGCCAAGGTATTTTGGCCCAGACCAGCCCACCACATACAATCGCGCGCAAACATCTGAAATACCCCCATATCGCGGGCTGTGCGCCGTCCCCATTAGTTCAGCTGGTAAGGAGAGCTCTGCTGGGTTTTTCTTTTATTTCAATAAAATATGAATGTAAGTTTATAAACTAACATTTATATTCAATATTCAGTTTAAATCACCTGTCAGTAGTTTATCACTGTGAAAACTAGAAACAATGGATTCATGGTTGAAGTGTAGCAGTGATGCTGCTGAAAACACAGGGAGTCAAGTGCTAAAATTAGAACTAACAAGTAAAACTAGGCTAAACATGGACCAGCTAACCAAAAATGCTTCGCATTGGTTAGGGGGTACTTGGCTGAAAAATTATTCCACACGGGGTACATTGCTGAAAAAAGTTTGAGAACCACTGGTCTAGAGTTGTGGCTTTCATGAATGAACCTGTCATGATTTCTGTCCTGTTATACAGAGTGTTTATTTCTCTCGCTTATTGGATGTTTTGAGTTTGTTTTCACCTGTCTTGTTTCTGCTTTCTCTGTGTTTTTTCCTG
>JAUMHL010000030.1:4378942-4398081 GCA_032362345.1 Sandelia bainsii
ACTTTTTACTTCTACTTGAGTAATATTATTTTGAAGTAACGCTACTCTTACTTGAGTACAATTTTTGGCTACTCTACGCACCTCTGCCTACATGGTCTCCGACGTAGCTTTTTAGACTGTGTGCTGTGTCATTATTTCAAATTAAGCCATTCATTTAACAACTGTAAGACAAAGGTCAGTGTAACAATAACAAAGGCTAAAGCTGTGTAAGTTACAAATGTAGACTGAATACAGAGTTTGCTCCTACAACTCTAAGCAAACATAAATGAAGACAAAAACCTGGTAAAGGTGCAATAATCAACATTTTATATTAGCATGTGGATCAGTTAATTCTATGAAATGTGCTAGGGGTCACTTGTAGACAGTGTTGCCAGACGTACGATAATTATCGTAATTGTACGTTAATTTTACCCTCTGTACAATGGGTGATCAATAATTCAAAAAATCCCGTAATGTACGATAATTTGACCCCTTCATTTAACGGTTAAGTTATTTCATTAGCACGACAAGGAACAGATCTTTTTTTTCTTTTTTTTCTTCATCCTGCACAGACTTGGCTTGTTTGTGCTCAATTGTGTGCCTTTACAGCCAATCAACGCACAATGTAACATGTGGTGACGCACAACATAAACAATGAGTGGTCTGAGCAAGGAGGGATTCATCCTGCACTCCACACAGGTAGAGGCACTGTTCTGCCCAGAGGTGATTTTTACAACTGTACTTTTCTGCAGGTAAAAATTACATTAAAGACTATAATGTGCTCATATGTCTATAATGTGTTATTGAAGCAGATTGTCTGAGCCACGTCAGAATGCAAATTGCATGCGTACGATAATTTTCCTCAAAATACGGTAATTTCAAGCTGCTGGTGCGATACTTCAACATTTAATAACATAATATATATGTGGCAACACTGCTCACAGGGAGTTCATCCATCAAACCTGTTTCCTTTAGCTCTGCCGAGCATTTTAGCATCTTTAAGCTCAGCACTTTAGCTTTAAGACCTGCAGCTTTTCTATTTTGGTTAAAGCTGTCATCAATATGACACAACATAAAATGTGTAATCTCAGTTTAATTACATTAAAAATTTGTTTTTGCCTGATGTGAGGCATCCATGTTTGTTTGGTTCTCAGGAATTTTGAGTCACATTAATTAAGTGCCATGTCAGGTACAGTGGAGCTTCAAGAAAAATCCACAGGCAATCAATGACATGAACATGGCATTAACACCAAAACAGGCAGACAAAGGTAGCAACTAGATGGTGAATATATTGGAAGTTTTTGCAGCTAAAGAGACATATTTATACCAAAAGCCCAATTATCAACGTAAAAAGCAATAGTTTTGTCAGTGTTACAGCTTGTTTCACTGTTTCTAAGTGCCCAAAAAATCAATAAATCCCAGTTTTAAATGAATGTTGAGTTGCTCCAAACATGGCAGGTAAGAAAAATCAAATAAAATAAAATATAATGACACTCGAAGCAGACTCAAAATGCAGTGTTTTTTTGTATATCACCACCTGAGTGTGACTGACAGAGCCTTTGGGCTCTTCATTTTGATAAACTACAACAAGGCAAAGATATTATCAGCCATTGTCGCTTGCACCACATGGGTAACAACTATTACCTCATTAAATATATGGGCATTTCTGTGTGATGTAGTGCTGCTGCCCTTAAAAAAGTTTATTCTAATGTCATAAAACTTTGCAGTAAACAGTAAAATTGCTCATTGTAAGAGTGAATGTGAACTACTGCTAAACGAGTAGACAATGAATTACAGTCACAGTTTGGACAGAACCTTAGAAAATAATTTTAATCCAATTACTGTGAAAATCCCTTTTTTCAGCTTTGTATTACAGTAATTGTTTCATATTGTTATATTTGCAAAGACTGCAAAGTTGAGGGAAACTTGGGTTCTAAAACATCAGGAAAGTGACACAGTGCCAAAGTTTGGTTTGGTTTTGTCTTTCACAACCTTGACCAGATAGTATCTTTAAACACCAGAAGATACTCATATCCCACTTCAGCAATGCTTTAGCACCAAAGAGACTCTCATCAGAGGTCTCACAACAGTGGACAAGTGATTAGCACAGATACTGAACGAACACAGGAGGTGACAGCTCGAAGAGAAGGGATTCCTCTCTTCCCTCAGGGATCACACCTGCAGCTCTGTAAACATTAATTGGCAATGCGACCTTGGGCATGGAGAGAAAAACAGTTCTAGCTTGTTACCATGATTCATAATTAGTTTTTTTGTCATCTTCAAATAAGACTTGGAAGATAATGAATCATTTGAGTTGTCTTGTCACGTAATCCCGATGATCCCTGTTGGCTTGCTAAATCCATAACTGCTTCTGGTATAAACAACAGCCGCACTGAGGGAGCACCTAATGAAATTTGCTCCGCTTTTTTATTTTTATAAGTGAATTTTTGTTTTGCTTTACCAAATGTCAGGACCTCAGTCATATGCTGGTGGATACAGCGGTCTGCCTAAAAATAAATAACCTTTGATGACACACAGTGGAAAACAAGAACAAGTTCATATAAGAATTGATGTCGTTCCAGTAACGCTATAATAAAAAAATGCACTTGTGAAAAATTAAACTAAACAAAACAACAAAGTAAACACATTTGAAAACAACAAGATGTTACTGCTTTCAATAGCCTGAGGGCCATGCGGATCATTCAGCACAAATAGTACAGTACATGCCCATGTAAACTTTAAATTCTGTTATAGATTAGATAAACAAAGGTAGCGGGCTTGTACAGCAACATTGATGTGAGTTTGGCATAGCCGCAGTACACATGGCTGTCTTTCCCAGTAGCTTTATTGACATCTTTGCAATTATAGATGATTGTTTACATTGCAAACGAGCAAGATCCTGTCTCCGTATTCCTTTTGAATTGTAAACCAAAGATGTGCAGCTTTTACCTTTGTTCTCCTGCAGCTATCATCCTAACAACATACAAAATTCAGATCTGAGGCAGGGAAAAAAAAGCTCTTTCATAATGCCGTAAAATAATTTCTCTGAACACTGAAGTTTACATTTTTTGGCAGGTCTTTAGATAAGTAAGGCAACATGGAATTGTAAGACTGCAGTGCTCAAACTGTCACCAATCTCACCTCTAATAAAGCACAACGCTGTCTTTGACTAGTCTGGTGCAGAACTGAGGTGAACTGTGCTGTCAATATGCTTCGCAGATGAGCCCATTAGCTTGTTGCTACTGTCAGCACCATCCTGATAAGTATGGAGCTGACTGCCTTTGGCCTTCAAAGCCCTGCACGGACTTGTACTTTTTTATCTGACAGATTTGGTTCTTCCTCTGGAAAAAAAACGAGTGGATGCTGTTCTCAACATGTCTGGTATCTGCTTGTTCATTGTGTATCAAAAACAGCATGCCCCTGGTGTGGATGTCTCCCACAGTGCATCAGTGAGAAACAATTGGCCTATCAGGCAGCAGGAAGGGGGCTAATGAATAGATTGTGTGACTTGCCTCCAGACAGAGAAAAAGACAGACAGCCACACTGAAGCCAAATACAGAGATAGACAGTAATACTGAGGCACAACTGCAGAATCCTGACATACTTTTATAATATGGTATTACTATGCAGAACAGTAGCAGACATCTGAATGACAACATTCAGTCAGTCTTGAAAGCTGAAGTTCATCTTAAGTTTTATTCTGTTGTACAGCACTTTAAATAAAATAAACTGTAACATACTGTAACACAGCATACCAAGCAGTGTAGTTTAGCACAACATAGTACAGTAGTAAATTGCAGTACAGATCGTACATAGAACATCACAGAATATTATGGTTCAGTATAGTATACTCCAGTCTATAGTACTGCACTACATCACATTCTACAATACAGCATATGAGTATAGTATAGTATAGTGTAGTGTAGTGTAGTATAGTATAATTTAGAATGTCTTTGTGTAGATGGCTATACAATACATACAGTAGTATAGTACAGTATATGGTTAGCAAACGATAATAAACTAAGGTATACTATAGTACAGCAGTATACAGTATATATACTGTATACTACACTATACTGGATACAGTATAGTGTAGTATACTGTACTACAATATAGTATAGTATCTTATAGTGCAATGGAACATAATAAAGCATACACTATAACAGGATAGTATACCTTAGTATAATAAAGTACAGTATAGAACATTGCAGTACTGTATAGTGGGACTTAGGCCATGCAGTAGTATAGTACAGTATATGTATAGCACAGCAAAGTATATAGTATATTATAGTATAGTACAGATCGCAGTAAATCATATAGCAGTACAATTTAGTACTGTGTGTTTAGAGCACAATAGTAATAGAGTATACAGTAGTTTCTTATATCAAGTATAGTATAGAACAGAATACTACGGAATAATATAGTACTGTATAACAGTGTAGTATATATTTTACAGCACAATAAAGCATAGCATAACTGTAATATATGTATTGCATAGCATAGTATCTTATAATGTATAGTGTACTACATTACAGTATAGTGTAGAGCACAATATATATAATACACAGTATATTTTTATAAAACACATTGTATTATATTAAGTACTTTATACTGTGTAAGTCTTATACAGCAGTATTATCATGCTGTGGTGAATAAAGCATGAAAAATGCAGATCCAATGTCAGTGGACAGATAAGGCTTCAACTTTTGAACTCTGAAGTCAGGGAGAGATCTGTTTCCTGTGCAGCACCCTGCTTTCTGTCACAGCTCCCTGCTGCCACAAGTCTTGTATCTCTACTGGAGATAGTTTGCAGAAGCCTCATACACACTGCTACCATACAACATATGCACATATAGAAGAAACACATACTCTCTAAAGGGCCTAATTGGTTTTTATTGACTTTAGCATCAGCACCAGATATTATGTGATAGTGTAATGACAAAAGATTAGCTCCTTGTGCGAAGCTGCGTAATAACAGACGAGGTGGAGAGCAGCTTCACAGAAACCATCACAGCAGATAAGCACTGTAAGCAATGTGATTATGTGGATACTAGTGTAATCTGAGCCCTATTAATATGTTTAATTGTAACCATTTGCAACAGCCTGAAGCACCCACCCATGATTGCTTGGCAATCGTGCAAAGTGTTATTTCATAAAGTGCTAAGCTAAATCCTCTGCAGGCAGGCAATAATTATTATGTTCTTATATGTATACAGGCATGCTAATAAAACATAGTTTGACATAGAATTAAAAATTCAATCAGGTTGAGGCAGAGGGGTGCTAAATACATCCTCTCTGCTCTCATTCAAATTGTGTAATTTCTTTCAGAAAATCTTCATCTTCTCGCCTCATCTCCCTTTCTCCTTCTCTCATTGTCGCTCTTTGTTACCACCTCTTGTTTTGCCTCTGCTCTCACTCTCGCCTCCTCGGTTTCTCATTTTCTCCATTTAGTATTTACAACCTTGTTACCCTCTTGTTCTTCAGCCTTCCCGCACACCTCAACGCTCCCCCCCCATTCCCTCCCCCATCTACTCCTCCACTCTGTCATCAGATAGGCGAGCTCAGTGAAGAAAAGCCTGTCTTGACTTCAAACGCCTGCCTGTCTATTTGTCTCCACCCCGTCTCAACTTCCAGGGAGGCACAGCCCTAGAAATCAACTCTTTCCTCCCCCCCTCTTCATTTCTACTCCCAATCTCCCCTCCTCGCCACGGTGTGCGTCTGCTTCTTACTCCCTGCTACTATTGATCTCCCTCATCCTCTGTTCCTGTTTGCATCTCTTACTCTCCTCATTTTCTTTCCCTTTGTCCTCCCCTCTTGTCCATGCAGTTGTACTTAAATGTGAAACTGATAATGCCTGTAGCTGCGGAGCGTGCATCTATCTCGCACTCTGTGTGAAATAGAAACTGTTTATATCACTGTTATTTATTACTCCAACTAAATTCTGCCTTTTCCTCCAATTCCTTCAGATCTCTGCATGACAATTTGAATAGAACTTGATATCAAGGTTACGTGCCGCAAATAAAAAAACAGGCTTCAGTGAATGTGCAAGAGAAAATGAAAACACAAAAAACGTCACTTCTTCAGTGGACAAAGAGTGTAAAAGACAGTAATTACTGTGTGTAGCATTTAAAGCATCATTAAGCAGTTTTTGATTTGTACTCAGCTTCTCTGTTGTCTTTGCCTTGCACAGACACCAGTTTGGCAGCCTTTTATATATGTTTGCATGTTTTAAGGTCTGTGATAGAGTGTGAAAACTTGCAGTGATGCAACCAGAAGAAACCCTTCACACGGGCAGGACAAGTTCCGCCCTGCCAGCTATCGCTGGCATCTCCAAGTGCACAAGCTGGGGGGTTTTGTGCCTCTGAAACTGGGTGTATTGACAGCAACTGCAGAGGGTCTGTGTTACAACAAAAGCATGTGCGTGTGTGTAATATTAAATTATTTATTTTAACATGGGAGCAGGACTGTGTGAAATAAATGTGCAAGGTTAGAAGACAATCTGCAACAAGAGTGACAAATAAATTATGCTGCTTTTGAAAATGATCACAACATGCAAAAATAAAAGGACAAAACACACCGAAAAAGAACTATGCACCATGTGAAAAATAAACTGCGCTCATGGACTAAACCTACAATTATCCTCCCTCAGTGTTATTCTAGAATTTTCCCCATTCGATATTTGCTTTTGTAGTCCTTTGACAGCAACTGGACAGTGTTGTTTTAATGTTCCCATTGATCATTGCTGGTTCTTGTGTGTACACAGGTGCTTGCAAGTGTCTGTATACAGCTGCGCACAAATGCTGGAAGTCAGTGTCTGCACGTGTGTGCACATTTTTCATAAATGTGTTTATGAAGGCTCTTTACCTCTAATTATTTCCTTGTTTACCTAGACGATTAGAATACAATTAGAGAGACGGCGGGGGTGTAGGGTGGGAGGGTGCTGTATCTGTCATGTAATCTTGGCTCCGCGTTGCAAAGAAGGAAGGAGAGAAAGAGAGCATTTGCGGAAAAAGGCTCAACTGCTCCTGTAGAGATACACATCTCTGAATAAGCAGAACCTACCGTAGCAGTGCACACACCCTAAATCTTCTTCAGACATGTGTTTTCATACAGAACCTACTGTTTGATATCAGAGAAAAGCTATTAGAGAAAGCAGTGCAGAAAGGAGTACTCTGATTCTTTAGTTAAGCATTCAAATAATATGATGCATTTATTCCATGTATTGTTTTTCTTTGTGAAAACCAGATGTCTAAACAAGACCACTGACAGTTCTGTTGGAGTTTGGGTGTGTTACGCTCGTAATGGCTATTATAGCTTTGAGCCGCTAGCCTCCGGCAGAGATAAGGAGTGGGCTATAGAGGTCTAGTAAACTTCACAACCCCAGATTTATTTTTATTTTTCAAACTTGTAGTCCTCAGACATGCTGTTGCCTGAAGTGATGTCACCTAAGTTTACCAGTTTTCATGCAGTGCCTCCAGAGCCACAAATGGTTTTAAGTCCAGCATCCACTCTGTCTTTTGCTCAGTTTCAGTTCAAGCAGTTCATCAGATAGTTGTTCAGTTGTTTTTTCTCCTGAAAACAGCTCCCAGTTGTGTCTGGAAACACAATTAAGAGCTAGTTGATAAAAGCAGTGAAATTGAACTTTAACAGTAAAACTAAACCAATAAAACCAAAACGACGAAGAAAAAGACACTATTAAGCTCTCGAGAGCTGAGTGGAAATGCAGATAATTCTCTGTGTGCTCATCACGAGCAACATTTTGATATATTTTTGGGGTGTCAATGTTAATCTGCCAATACAAGTGATTAATCTAAAGAGTAACTTTTTTAAAATGCAAACTAATCAGATGACCAACTTTCATCATGGCGTGGAAGGTTACCTGGCTGTGTGTGATAAGGGCACATGAAATGTGGATAATACAGTGACTCAGGAGACATCAATTGTTGAATCTATAACATGGATGTATAACATTTTAAAATTAGTGATATAGTTGTATAAAATAGCTTCAAATATTTTGTGATATTGAGCGTTTCAGCAATACTCTCAACACAAAGAATACTACTTTTTCCCAATTTTGAAATCTAGTTGATTTTTATATCACTCAAATTTGGCTGGGTGGGTAATAACGTTTTATATTAGATGTGTGTGATATATTAAATGTAGCTACAGGGGCTACTGTTAAAAATAATACTGCATGTATAATGAGGAGGAGATAGCCAGTATACAGCAGGATTTCATCACCTACTGCATGTGGATAAAGTGGGGAGTTTCTTGTGTCAGTAGACTGAAGGTATCTGAGAGTGCTATTTTGGTTGGTATTGTACTGTTTTTAGTCTCTATGGAAACAAACAGCACAATATGCAACCTGTTTTTCCATTATAGGGACAAGATAAGAAGAAAAGCAGAAAAAGTGACAATGATTTAGAGAAAAGTAGCCAAGCAAAAAAAGGAAAAGAAACCATGTGCACGTAATATCCATGCATGAATGAAATCTTCCACACCCTCTGACTCTTTTGTGAAGGCTTTGTGATCTCCCTCAGTGGTGACTGGAGGTTTTAATAGGCAGCATGATAAGAGCTGGTTATTTATTAAGAGCATATGCGTCCTAAAATTAGCACAGGAATCTACATTTCTGGTCTTTGGATCTGGGAGGGTAATAAGAGCTTGCTGCATCAGCAGGCATGGCTATCAGCCAATTATCACTGACTCATTCATGTAAGTACAGTGGGCCTGTGGTGGTTCAGTCCCTTCATGGTGGTGGAGTGCAATGTGGAAAAGTTGGGGAAGCACATATCAAGATGCTAAAATTATAAGATGTCAATGATGTGAGCTGCCCATGACAGACAGCAAATTCTTCTGCATATATTAGTCCTATATGAAAGCACACTAGAAACATTGTGTTTTTTTGTATTTTCAATTGGCCATTTGGATTTTATTGTGCATGACAAAAGACAAAATAGTTTTTTGTGAGGGAGCAGGAGTGAGGGAGCAGCACAAACACCACTGCTAGTGGTGTATTAGTTAAGTATTAGCTAGTGCACAGTGAGTGTTAAAGTCAGCCTGACAACAGAGGAACTCCATCAGTCTTTAATGCATAGCCAATGAGGGCTTCCCAACAACAGGCCTTTGCATGGCACTGGAAACAGATTGATCTCTTTGTATGCTGTACACATGTTTGCCCCTTATGCCTTAGGCCCTCATTGTCTTCTATTTGTTTAACATGATGGAATATGCTAATCAGGCAAGCGCTTCTGTGATAGAACTCGCATCCCAGTGCTAATGCACTAACCGAACTCACGAAATAAAACTGTAACCCTTTTAATCGAGTGTTCCCCTGGTAACAGCAATAGTGATGCATGAATTAAATAAACAACAACCTATATATTAAACACGAGCAATGTCTTTGTGGTGAGAAGCTGCGTCTCATTTGGAGAAAATATGAGTGTGTGCATTTTTCAAAGCTAGGCTGGGAATTAAACATTACGACTAGGGCGTGTTTTGACTGCAGAGTGGCAAATCTATTTGAAATTGCCATGTTTTCTTTATTTCGCAGAAACAAATGCTGCGGCAGAGGCCCGTAGCTCCTGAGATCAACAGGGTGCCACACGGATGCTCGCAGCTCTTTTGATACAGGTTTATTTTTCCGTGCATAAACTCATGCATGCAAGTTGATTTTCTGCAGAAACGTTTGCTCAATTGGAAAATTAACACATATATAAACAAAAACACATACACTCATACAAGCATAAACACAAATACTTATCCCACCCCCACTTGCCACATGCTGTCTTAAGCTTTCATGTCCTTTGCCCAGACTTTTGATTGGTCCCAACAAGCAAGCAAGGGCTGCTTGTTTACTTCCTGGCAGCAAGTAAATATTTTACACGAAGAGCCTTCATGTTGGAAATCTGAGCAATGCATGGGAGATATCTCGTCAGTGGAGATAGTAAACAAGCTGCAAGTTTTCAACAAGAAGCAACTCTGATGGGCCTGACATGGTTCACACAGGGCAACTTTAACAACATGTATGAAATACAGATACACTTTCATGCAAACACATACATATATATGCATAGAGTCAGGCAATGAGAAATGGCTCCATTCTTGCCAATAACAGTATGAATAAGGAGGTTTGCCAAAAACTTGTTGGTACAACTTTCATAAATCATGGAGAAAATAACAAGAGGGTAAAACCAACCCCTGCTGTAAACACTGTCAGTGATATTCTGGCTTCTTTACTTACACTAACCTCAATGCAATCCTAATTTACCCTGAAATCTAAATACAAGCTTGAGGTATAAACCTCAAGCAAGCCTTTTTATAAGTGAAGACCGGTAAACTTGCCTCACTTTGAAGTGTTTTTTTTTTCTGTCTGTCTTTGTGAGGGCTGTTCAATACGTATATCAAAAACATAACACAGAGGATCTGAAATGGAAGGCTTGGCTGAAACAGATGATTGTGTGAGCAGACCAAAACAAGCCATGCACCCCTGCCACGTAAAAGCCTTTTAATTGGAGGCTTCACGTCTGCTCTTGCACCATTGGGGGAATCTGTGTCACAAAGCACCACGCTTTTATTCCACCGTTGCAACAGAATGAAAAACTTGTTAGGTTGTTGTTGTTTTTTTAACACTGAAATGAGATACAGTCTGCTGATCTAGATGCAAAACCTGACCTAAGAAAGATATGGAATGACTGAGAATTTGAGAGAGAGTCAGAGGAGAAAGTAAAATAAGTTAGGAGCTAGGATAGGAAAGAAGAAGTGCACATGGAAAAATGAGAGAACTGTGGTTGTGAGTGAAAAAGGGCAAGGCATGTTTGAAACTGGCATCATGTTGCACAGTGCTGCCGTTTGACACTCAGACCAGCACGGTGCCAGAGCATGTGAGTTGGGTAAAATGGGTTCAGATTCCCCTAAGGCAAGCAGAAATGTACATAAAAGCGTGTGTGGAAAAAGAAATAGAAATGACACAAATTTAGCAATGCTGGCTTCCAACAAAGCAAGAAATCTACCCTTTATCTGCACTGAAATTCATCCACAGTGAGGTCTATAAAGATAACGTGACCAACACTTTAAAGACTTTCTGGAGTGGAAATACTTCAGACAGTGAACATCATTAAGGTGCTCATTTCCTGTATACTGTATGTGAGTTCATAGCCCTTTGTGTGCATCAATCTAAATGAGTGTCTTGCGTGTGCCTTCTCTGACAGAGACAAATGATTCATGCAGTCTTATGATGGGAAGTACTGTGCTGCAAGACAGAATTAAAAAAATGAAACAGGTTACACAGTTTAATAATCTCTTCATAATATTTCAAAGACAAAAAAAAGAATTTCCTAGGGTATCAAAAGTGAAAACATAATGCAAACAGCAGGGTATAGCTCATTGGCTATTAAGGGATTTTTAAGGCTTAATTTAGCATGAATACGTTTTTGCATTATAATTAATTGAAACAGGTATGAATTAACACACATGGTCCCGGTGGGTAGGAGGGTTGTGAGCTGCAGCTCTGTTTGACGGCACATTATACACAGCTGAAAAAAAAAAAACAGCTGTGAAAAATGATGCCCTAAGTTCAAAGCAACTTCAATCAGGATACATTTCTCTGCTTGATGAATAATTGAGTAACAGCCTGAGCAGCCTTGAGTCCTAGCACTTTTTTGTGATGGCTTTTGCATGAATAAAACACTGTTTGGCCTGCAGAGCTGTCTGCGTTGCAGGGATCCAGCACGGTGTAGTAACATGGAAATTGCTCTAGGTATCTTTCTCTTCGGCTACTCCTTTTGGTTCAGTGTTCTCCGCCTTTGCATATTTAATTCTGCTTGTCTTTCTCTGTCTCTCTTACACTTCCATCTGCCGCCCTGCCACCCTAACCTTTGTGCTTTGCCATTTCTCTCACATTACCTCCTTATTTTAGTCTCTCCTCAACAGCTGGTACTGCGTCTGTGAAAGAATGTGAATGGATTTACAACAACAATGACAAAAACAAAGAGACAAACTTACAGGTCAATAAATTCTATGCACTGAACATAAAGGTGGCTTTCCTTTCTCAGACCACCACATCTACAGGTACTAAAGCAAACAAGTTGTTTAGTTGAAAATTGGGAACCAATTTCTAAGGCAATCACAGCAAATAATGCGGGTCTCATTTTCAACTCTGCCAAGCAGAACAAAAAACACTTTAAGCCCCAGCAACAACTCCAATCAAGCATTTGCTATAACTGGCAATGAGTCTTTCACATCGCTGTGGAGGAATTTTGGCCCACTCTTCTTTGTAGAATTGTTTTAATTCAGCCACATTGGAGGGTTTTTGAGAATGAATGGCAGGTTTAAGGTCATGCCACAACATCTCAATTGGATTTAAGTCCGGACTTTGACAAGGCCACTCCAAAACCTTTATTTATTTATTTATTTATTTTTTGCCATTTAGAGGTGTGTGTCTCGGATCATTGTCCTGCATAACCCAAGTACTTGAGCTTGAGGTCACAAACTGATGGCATCGTCCTTCAGGATTTTCTGATAGACCGCAGAATTAATTCCCAGTACTATCTGGCCAACATGGACCCAGCTGGCACAAGTGCTCAGGGGTGGCAAGCGTGTGGAGGGGGCTATTTCCCGGCATAAAACTTGACTAGAGAATATTGCCGTGAGTCTCCAACAGCTTTCGCAACCAATTAATCTACTCTCTCTTACTGTCAGTCCTCTAAAACTTGAACCTGCTCAACCTTCCTTGATCTATAGTCAATGATATAATCCATTAATGATATCATTGACTTACAAACCCTAACCGCTGACAGCACATGGAACAATTCTGTACTGTATGACACCTTTTAAAGAGGTCTCAGTGACTCCCCGAAGGATAGCCTAGCCTTGGTAACACTCCCTGAATCTTTCAGTGAACTCCTAGAAGGAGTAACTATCTTTACGAAGCTGGACCTACTATCCGATTCGCATCTGAAGAGGGGATGAGTGGGAGACTGCTTTCAGCACACCTACTGGCCACTATGAGCACCCGGTCATGCCTTTCGGGCTGACCAACACCCCAGCTGTGTTTCAGAATTTTTGTCAGTGATGTTTTGGAGGACATGCTAAACAAATTTGTCTTCAAAGTCCGCCACCGCTGTGCTGTCCCACCACAAAAAACTTGAGTATCTTCGAACAGCCAAGCACCTTAACCCTCGTCAAGCCGGTGGGCACTTTTCCCGATTCAGCTTCACCCTCTCATACTGACCTGGCTCAAAGAATGGCAAAGCTGACGCTCTATCCTGACAATTTAAACCTACCTGTCTGTGTCCAGCCTCTTCTAGGATCCTGTTTGCTGGAGTCCCAAGCTTTAGAAATGGCTTTGTAACCCTTTTTCCCGGCTGATACTTGTAAATTATTTAGTTTCTCATCTGTTCTTGAATGTTTTTAGATCACAGCTGCTTTTTGAGATCTTTTAGCATGCGTCACTTTGTGAAATTAACTCAGCTTTCCAAAAAATGTGGTTAATCACAGTTCATTTATGATTTAGAAAGAAGGGGGGCAGTGATCTGATCTGATCAAAACAAAATAGAAAGGGAGCCAATACTTTTTCACAGCACTGTATGTGCTTCTCCTATCTTGTATCCTGCATTTTTATTTTTGTGAATAACGCCTTTATAGTAGGGGGGGATATACAGGGGAACGGGGATTGTGGGGGTGGGGCAGCTGTCTTTGTAACATTTGCCCCCCAGCTGCTACACCACTCCCAACCAGTCCCACCTCAATTGTTCAGTTCCTAAAGCTGTAATTGTAAAATAAAACGACATATGCCCATAAGCTGATCAAATGACTGAACACACCAAACACACATACCCTGCCTGGCCACCACATGTAACTGTGTCATAGAAGCCGTTTAGTTTATTGTGACTCTCTTTCTTGATAACTGAAAGTCTAATGTTCCTTTTCAAATGACACATGATAACAATATTACACCTTACACATATAAACTACCCAGTTTATATAAGTTTAATCATTCATTACAACCAAATAGTTTTTGCAGCCTTGACCTATAGCCTTGACCCTTTGAGATTTAATGCTCTACAAGTGCAGACTGTTTCAATGGGGGGAAACTGGGACAATCTGTATAGAAACCTCCTCCGCTAACATTTTAATGAACAGAGTCTAGCTCAAATGCTCTGTCTTCTCATTATTTTTTCATCACATGGGAACAATCTGAGTGCATAATTTTAGTCCGAGTGTATTTTAAAGGTCCCCAGGCATAGAAATACATTTTTCCCTTTATCTAAATAGATACACAGATAAGATGTTGAGAGACATTAAAATTTGGGTTATGACTAAATTTGAGATTGTTGCATATCCAGTGATTTTGTTCAGACAGTTTCTGACTAACACATCATCATCTCACAGTAGGATGCTGAACAAAAGTTTCCCATCAGACCAGTGTACAGTATGTGAAGCCTGTGCTCAGCAGGTTTACCACACTTTATTAGAGTAAGTGCTCTTGTCAGCCTGCAGGGTCAAGTGATGTTAACAAATCAAAATTAGAAAGTATCTCAGTGAAGCTGCATTTTGTTGGCCACTTTGTTGTAAATATGCTACTACAGGTCAAAACAAGGTAATGTGTGTAAATAGTGTATTCATCACTGATTGGCCCATAGCAGGACTTTAGATGGCAGTTTTACTTCAGACTTGTACACAGTACTACTGTACTTGCATTTGAGTAGAACGTTTTACAACCTGACTCTTCCTTTCTGGTCATAATGTAAACATGTGAAACTCTGTTCCCGAGCTGTGATCCTGAGGGCTTCAGCTAAGAGCTCATTAAACGTAATGATGTCGTCACTGACAGGGTTTCAGGAAATGCGTCGGGCAAAGGGAAAGGGATTGGCTTACAGTCTGTCACTGAGAGTAATGGCATGTCAGATTGCTGAGAGGAAAGTCCTAATGGTCTACACTTCAATATTTAATGCCTTATTTTTGGCTCTTTCTGTTTTCTGCTGAGGGCAGGTATGAATAGAGGCTCCATATTTCATGGCAATAAGAGTTATTATAATGGTGAGCGGAACAGTAGCTCAGTGGGAGTGTGTCTGGAACAAGACCTATGGTGATTTACAGCTACTTTCTGTGGTCGTACGCCACTTTGTGTAGGTGTCTGTCCTCCAAACTCTCATTGGAAATAATGAGCTAGTTATTATTACTCATAATTGGTAGTCTCCATTAGTCCATGTCATCGATAAGGACAGCAAACAGCAGGACTACTGAAGAAGAGGCTGTGTCTATGACCAGCAAACCTGGATTACGAGGTCTTTCCACTAGTTGATGAAGACGTGGAAAGTTAAAGGAGGCAGAGAGTAAGTTTGTCCATAAAAGCACACACTACTCTGTACTCTCCCAGCAGTTTCTGCTTCTCAAGCTTTTGCCCC
The DNA here is from genome assembly GCA_032362345.1 of Sandelia bainsii. Taxonomy (NCBI): domain Eukaryota; kingdom Metazoa; phylum Chordata; class Actinopteri; order Anabantiformes; family Anabantidae; genus Sandelia; species Sandelia bainsii. Next base: position 4,394,329 of record JAUMHL010000030.1, read on the forward strand.
CATGGTCCAGATGAAACTGGGTATGGTACTGAACTATCCATCTGGCTTTTTTTTTCTCAAAGTATAGTCATACAATTAGATTATTGCTCATTTTCCTTTGCTCAATTGAAATGCCTTTTTGTCGCTGTAGCTTAAAACAAGTGAGCAATTTGTCTCACATTGTTACATGCCGCATGAGACAATAGTGGAAAGAATTGGAATTATTTCACCCCACAGTCAGGATTTGAGCACTGAAAACAGGATTAAATATCCTGTTCGAACAGACATTTGTTGCCTGTGAGGGAGTTTGTAAAGGAGAAAAGCGATAGAGGAGAGAAGCAGAGGATATCCTGCCAGCACAGGGTGACCTTCGACCTGGGATATCCTACTTAAGATACCAGTCTACGCTCACCACCGCCAAGGCCACGATGCTTCCCCTACTGATGTGCTGTGCCAAGGCCTTCTTGTGATAACACCACAGTGTGACTACACGTGTGGTACTACTGTGTCATATGGTATTGTCTTTTTGTTTACCCTGCAGTTAGGGCTTTCACTGAGAGGATGTAACATAGGAGGTTTATGCTATCCCTTTAGACCCCACTTCCTTCTTCCAAGCAGATGTCATCAGTACAGCAACAATGACGAGAGCCTTCTTCTACTTTCTAGTCATGAATGCTGCCAATGCCACAAGGGCCTGAGTCTCAGTACTGGTGCGTAAGAACGTTGCTTCTGTGCCACTAGAATCAGTAACTTAATCTACACTCAGTTGGCACTTTATTAGGCACACCTAGCAAAAGTAATGCAGTGAAACACAGCAGTCCTGCAATAAATCCTCCTCCCTTCATGAAGGTGATAGAGTTGAAACTTTATTGAAATTGCTGCTGATTCAACTTTATAATCATCTTGAACTGTTGAACTGTACTGAATTATACCAGTGTTTCTGTCATTTAGCCTAACCTCATTGTGCGTTTACATTTCTAAAAACATTTGTTTAAAGTCTAATTTATTAATTGAGCCGTTGTTCTCCTCCTAATGATGGAATGAGGAGGATGGGCAACTGACCACCTTATCTCTCCACAGCAGCTCTGTGCAACAATTTTGAGTGATCCAGTCACACCAGAAGTATTTGATTTAAAACATCTTGTAACTAAGCCATGCATCTATTGAGGCAGATAAACCTGGTGGTTTTAATGTTGTGGTGGAGGGGGTGATTGTGTGCAATGACTTGTGCTCTCGTAAACAATAATAGTAATATTTTAACAAACCTTTGTGTCAAGGCTACTTTAAAATAGTAAAATCTCAATTCAAACTATGTAACATTTAGGGTCAGAGCAAGGTCAAGTACAACAATAACAAAGATGACCTCCTGTGTACTGTGTACACAGTTACATAGGAGAGTTACCTTCCTATATTAACTCCTATGAAGAAATTAGTAGCTGATTCAAGCACATTCAAACTGAGTTGTTTTCTTGCTTTGTAACAAATATTTTATTTTAGATGTTATAGTGTTATAGTTTATTCTTAAAATGAGCATTTCCGTGATTCCAAAACTGATGATACTTATTTTTTTCTGTTTCATCCATTTTTAATTCAACATTTGCATTATGACAGTTTTATGTTTGGTATAACTGGAACATACTGTATTTGCAAAATACACTTCTACCATTTCAAGGGCATCTATTTTTTATTTGTAGCATCTATTTTTCATTAGGACTGAGTGCTGTGTGACCCAAAAGTATTGTTGTTTTGGCTCAGCTGAGGTGTTTGGAGGAAACATCACATTGGACCCCTTCACCTGTGTCTGGCTGGCAAGAGGTTTAGACTGGAGAAAACAGATTAATCTTCATATTTGGGTTGTGCTGCTGCTGGGCACTATTCCCTTGTTGTGAGTTTAAAATTTAATCCTCTTTAGAAATGCAACGCGGCCTAGAAAAAACACAGATAATAAGTGCAAGTAAACCCAAGTTCATCCCCATCACTGAGTAATTTCTTCACATATTAAGTGATATGTAATTTTATTTGTTTTCTTGCCTTGAGGAGTATGGAAGATCCTACCACACTTGTTTGAAAACTTGTTGAATTACACTAAAAATATCATATGCTCTCACCTCATTTGCAGATTCCCCATTTGAAAGAAAAGGAGCAGGCTAAATGGTATGAGATTGCATTACATGTTAGAATTTGGCAGCATATGAGTTGGGAATTGGATGTAGTGATGGCTGTGGGTGTGTAGTGCTTATCTCAGCTTGCAGTAGCGTTGATCATGTGTTAAAAGCAGCTTAGCAATGCTCTTTAGCATGATTACTATCATGTCTTTGAGTTAGTCTGCAAGATCAGATTCCAGTACTGCTCTAAAAGATTTAGTTGAACAGACAGATGTTGAAAATATGAACATATGGTCATTGTTTGTGTATCTATATGTCTGTGTTTGTGTTCCACATTTTCCCTCAGTGTGCAGTTTCTTTCTAAAACAAGGCCTCTCTGCCATTAGAAAAAATAATACAATACCTACTCTGACAAATTGATTGCTGGCATGACAGTGAAACCCTATTATAGAACATCATAAAGTTAATTAGCTGAAGCATCTTAGGACCTTTGCTTGCAAAATAATGACACTTTGATGAAACAGTCTGAGTATTTAAAATGACACTTAATGAATTCTACCTCAAAATGAATTATTTTTATATTTTGAAACCTCCCAGGTCACAAATGCAGTGGTGGATAACAGCAAAATAATATGTGCACATTAAAACAAATGGAAGAATGAGAGAATATATAGTAAATGTAACAAAATAATGATAATCCATATAGAATAAGCTATGTAGCTAATGGATGGATGGATAATCTATATGCAGAATCTGAATGTGAGCGGGGGCAGTTTGACATATTTTGTCTGATTACAACTGCTTCTATCGTAGTGAAAATAAGAACAAGGCTCAGTAAAGATGTTTTCAACAAGAACTGAAATGTAAAAACAACAACATTTGATTTTATAAGGGTTTATGTGCTGGACTATTTCTTGGGCAGGTGCCACTAGGAACACTAGGTTGGTGCCTAATTCAATTCAATTCAAACCAGTGTAGTCAATCTAGTCACTAATGGCCATTTTAAAATCAACTTACTATCAAAACTGTGCAATTAATTTCCATGAAGACTGTCATCATATTCGTCACGAAACATGCAACAGACCTGGAGTCTTTCAAACTTGTTCCCATTCCTATAGCATCATATTCTGCAGCTTTGTTAAGCCCTTTGGTGTAATACTGACACTAAAGGTAGCCTCTGGCATTGGTATGAGACACACAGGGTGTCCCATTGACTTCAGAGTCCATCCAGTTTTCATGCCCCTCAACATCTCGAACAAGCCCAAAGTGTCCAATATTGCTGCAGCTGGACTTGGTTGGAGCAACTACTCTGAGCATCAAATCTTGGTGTGGGAGGGCACAAAGCCGCAGAATATGATGCCACAGGAATGAGAACTGGTTGTCTGTCACGGTCCAGCTTCCCGGTTCATGGCCGGTTGTGTACCTGCTCACTTTGTTCCCCAAGTCTCCCCCCTGTGTAGGTACAGTCACTTAATCACTTGGATTCTTTGCACCTGTTCTGCCTCCTATTTTATCTGTTCTGATTCAGTCACCTGGTGCCAGATTGTTTGTGCCCTTATCGTGCATTGACTGTCCAGCCTTATTTCTGGCTGAAGATTCAAGATTCAAGATTCAAAACACTTTATTAATCCCAGAGGGAAATTATTTTGGCATGTTACAGCAGCTCTCC
>JAUMHL010000030.1:4398181-4409083 GCA_032362345.1 Sandelia bainsii
GAGAGGAGTTTAGACATCATCCTCCTCTCAGTTACAACATGTAGGGGGTCCAGCTCTACTCCCAGAACTGAACCAGCTGAAAGACCTGTGTTGCCCTTTGCTTGTTTACTGATCTCCTGCCTCAGCCTGCCCTTTTGTCGTAAGTCACTCTCTCTCTCTCATTACTCTAGTGTGAGATCTTGGACTGTCATTAGATTTAGGATTTGGATTGTGATCATTGTGAAAGGCAGTATGTATGTTTGGACAGACCTGTGTTTATGGATTGGATTATTGGATTTTGGATCACTTTGTTTGCTTCTCTGTGTGGGACCTGGGAGAGGATGATTTGGACTGTGTGTTTATGAACAATAAGGAATGGATGACTTTTCCCAAGTAACCGGTAACTGGTGCTTGTGCTATTGACTCACCTCTTGTTTTGTGCTGAGGCACGCGCTCATTGTCTTTCAGGAGCTAAACTCCACCATGTGATCTACTTATCTGCCTTTCTCCACCATCTCAACTACTCACCTGCTGATCTCCTCCATCTCCTCTACTCACCTCCTGGCTGTATCTCCTCATGACTTGCCTCCAGAGTAACAATTCCACCACAGCCCAGCATCTCTGAGACCTTTTCTTTTTCTTCCCTGCCACTGAGCTCACCTCTGTGTCTGTGCTTCTAGGAGTTGCTCAGCCATCCCAGCTATCCAGCAGTCATCCTGCTGGTCCCCACATGTATTCTACATGCATTCTACTCACCTATTATCTTTGGTAATAAATCTTTTAAATTTACCTGCGGTGTTGTCCTGTGTTTCTAGGCCCAAAAATTATAGTCTTATCACAGTGTCCTCATGATTAGGGAGGAACAGATCCAGAGGACCAAAAAAAGTTATTTCATTTATTTTAATAGTTATTTATGCACAATATGAAATTGGGGAAAGATCACATGTATAAACATCAAATGCCACTCATGTGCTACACTTTGGTTTTAGTGTGAATTAATTAGTGTGCTTTAGAGGTAGACAGATTTTGAGCCAAACTAGCTGTTTCCCTGTCTCCAGTCTTTCTGCTAAGCTAAGCTATTCAAAATGAAGGTACAGCCAACAGCTAGTTAGACAAACATCAGAGTGGTATCAAATTCTCATCTGCCTCTCTGCTAAGTGAACCAGTGCATTAATGTTCTTTTATATATACAGTACAATATATTATAAGATTAATGTATATTCATGAGCGAACCAGTTGAGGGTAGGTGAGGTGTTATCCAGCTCGGAAACGTACACTTCCTTTAGATGAATTCCTGGAAGCTGCGTCTGACAAAGACAGGAAAGTAAACAGTGATGGATAGTAGAGGAAGGGAGGGAGGTTGTGAATAAGGAAGGGAGGGAGAAAGGAAGACTGGCCACAAAAGCACAGAGGGGTAGAGGGTTAAGGAAGGTGAGTGATTAACATGCCTTTAAAAAGAGTGAGAGAGCAAAGTTTGCATGTGGTACAGGTAGAGACTTAAAAAGACAGCTTTGTAAGTGAGTAAGAGTAGAGGATGGCCAAGTAGGGAAGAGAGATGAAGTTAGTGTAATTGTGAATGAGAGGAAATGGAAGGAAAGTCAGTGGGAATACAGAACAATAGACACAGAGCAATAAGATGGAATAAAAACAAAAAGAGAAAGTGGAAAGGGTTATCAAGAAGGAAGTTGAAGGGAGTGAAGGAACGGAGCATGATGAACCTTCTGTCACCACTCTTTACAGCCAATCAGAAGACCTGTTTCAAGCCCGCCACTGGGCCCTGCAGTATCCAAAGGTGATAGAGTTCAAACCTTAGACACAAACCTCTGGTTGTCTCCTTTTCCTTTTCTACCTGCAGGCATGTTCATTTATGATCTTGAGCATGTATTCTGTGGTCAAATGTGTGTCCTGCTGAACTGACATGGAAAGATCCATTAACAACAGCAGTATGAATTATTTGTATTCGGTCAATGAGCTTCATCAACAAGAGATGGATGGCTGAATGTAGCTTTGACTTTCTACTTTCAGGGTTTAAAGAAAAAGGCTACCCTGCCAGCCCCGGTGTCCCTGGTGGAATTGCAAAGTTCACATTTATACACATGTACACACATACCTTGAATGCATGCACACTGACAGACACACACTCCTAAACAAATATGTGTGCATCCACACATACACTCACAGAGATATGACTTTTATGAAATTCACAGCCTACAGGATTCTAAAGGGGGAGACTGGCACAGATCCAATAGGACCTGAATCAGCCAAATTTGGGATTTGTTTCTACTGGGCTGAGAGTAATTATCAAAACCCCATCTTCTGTGATTTAAAAGTAAATTAAAAAGGCTGAAATTTGCCTTTCCTTTGTTATTTAATTCTCCAACTTTCAATTTAAATCTACCTTGAATCTACCAAATGCTATGATTTAATGATCAAGCGCTGCCTGTGTCATTTTTCAATGAAACATTTTTTGCAGGAAACACAGCACCTTTAAAAAAGTGGGATGGATAATATGGATAAAGTGTTGTCATAGAAACAGATTTGTAATTGCAATACCATAATGTGAAAAGAAGATGTTTTAGCCTAATAAAGACATTCATGTTCAAGTTGAGAAGAGTACTACTAGAGCAGAGGTATAAAGAATACTCAAGTACTGTACTCAAGTAAAAGTAAAAATGCTTGTTAAAAATAAAAAAAGAACTTATGTTACATTTACTTTGAGTAAACTTTACTTCATTACTTTATTTGGTCTTCTATCATAGTGCCTTCCAAGAAAATACTTTATATTGAAGTCTAGTAAATTTGTTGCTCCACACTTTTGTGTTTTATTTGTTAGTTATTGCTTTGTAGTTAAGCATTTTGTTAAATTAATTGTGTTAATTTGCCCTTTGTGTGGACCAATTGGAAATTGTATGATAAGTTCTGACTGGGATGTGGGTTGTAAAGATTAATTTAGAGAAATCTGAACTTTGAGTGAACATAATGTCATAAATTTGTTTAAAAGGGCCATAATAAGTATTAAAAAGTATTATCACTACATTTTGAAATACAGTATATGTTTACAGTGGAAAGAAAAAGTAAAAGTACTGTTTGTGATCTCCTGGTGTTATGAATAAAGTGGCCATGAAATGTGATGTGACCTCCACCAAAGTCACAAACATCCACAAGCAATATGTCTAAGATGATAAAACACAGTCATGATCTTTCATGTATTTATTGAACACACACATTCAATATACAAGGGGATGGTGAAAAAAATAAGTGAAAGAGTTTTTTAATAACTGGTTGAACCACCTACCTCAATCAGGGGTTTCCTGTAGTTGTGGATTAGACCTGCACACGTCCAGGAGAAACTCTGGACCATTCTTCCTCACAGTTTCAGCTCAGCCATATTCTTAGGAGATCTGATGTGATCGGCTCTCTTGAGGTAATTCCACTGCATCTCTGTTGGGTTGAAGTCTGGGCTTTGACTGGGCCCAGACTCGAAAAGGCTGATTTTATGTCTCCCAAGAGTAGTAGATTGCTTTGATGTCTAGTACTTGTACTGCAGGAATCTCCCAACTTAATGTCTTGATAAACATGGGAATTCATTTTCCCCTCCACAATGACAAGCTGTCCAGGTCCAAAGGCAGCAAAGCAGCCCCAAATCATGATGCTCCCTCCACTATACTTCACCACAGGCATGATGTATTCATGCAATGCTTTGCTTGTGTAGTGCTGAGGGAGTCTAATTCAGATTTCAGGCAAACTGAACACAGTTCAAGATGTAGCAGTCGTCTTATAATAGCTAAATAATGAAAACACCTATAATACTCCAGGTTTTCCTCCAGGGTTTTGTGCCGAATGACACTGACATTATCCGACAATACCTAGTGTATTTGTCATGTTTGATTAGCGATTATAGGGCAGCACAGTGTTGGAGTGGTTAGCACTGTCAATTGATTTGTCCTTGTGCAGTAAAAGGCAAAATATCAAATAAACACCAGTTATTTATTATTAGCAAAAAACATTTCATATTGCCATTACTATACTGTGAAATGATGAGCATCATTGTTAGACATTTATCACAAGCTCTCATTTCCATTATTCATTCGGGTCCACTTGACAGGCCCTAACTAACCCAGAGAGACAGAAAATTATGTTTTCAGTAGAATATCTCTTCAATTGTTATTCTGTCTATAATAACTATGTCAATGACTTTCCCCCTCAACGTGAGTGGGCCCCAATTATCCAGCAATTTTAAGCACACTTGTCATCTGATAATTCTAGCCTTGTCCACAGAGAGTCCTTTGCGCATCATTTGCAGACGGTCTGGGTGCCAGTAATAGATAGCAATTTCATTTATTCCTGTGAGAGAAAAATCATGAAAACATTTGAGGAGGTTTTTGCAATTTATAGGCTTTTCCAGTATTAGTTTGTGTTCAAAATATTTTTTGCAAGTTCAGTTTTATTTTCTTAGTTTGGGCCATTGTTTGTGTGTTTATAAAGTATCTGGGTAGCTCAGTGGGTGGAGTTAATTTGGATTTAATAAAGTATGTCATTATCATTACTATCTCACAGAAAGGAATTTTTTTAGCCTATTTGAAATATAAACAATTGCATTTAATAACTACAATGCAGCCTGTTGTTTATTTTTTGTACGTGGTTGACTGCATCATCATCGTACATCTGACAGATAACACCAGGGGGACAAACATACAGACTTAACAGCAGCAGGTCGAAAATTGATTTCTGTACTGAAGTGACTTTTTTAAATGAGAACTGGGCCTCTTTTGTATGTGGTCCTAGATCTGAGACATATCTGATCTCAGACAACGCAACCACTGTCAGAACTCAGATCAGAATCGGTGTTTTGTTTTTTTACCTCTCACTTTGTTCATATGTGCATATCGCCTGCTGTCATCAGTCAGTGTTGGCATCTCACAATCCAGTAAAAACAGAGAGGAAAGAAACAAGACAGGAGTGAATAGAGGAGTGAGTAGGCTTTAGATGCGTCCAGTATTTTTGGAGAAACTTCTGTTCAAGCCAAACTTCTGACACATATTGTAATTGAGCAGATTTTGAGGATGCAGTTTAACTGTCAAATAATAACAAATAACATCATTGTGGTTTTTGTGAGCACATGATTCACATATCTTAGGCACATATCTACATACGTGACAATATAGGAACTCAGTGGCAAAGTTTGATATATGTCACAGGAACATTAATGTGCTGTGCCAATATAAAAAAAATGGGCTTTTACTCAAAAATTGGACTTAAGCATCAAGACCTGTAATATGAACATGGCGTTGAAGGGATCCACACTAGAGGAGAAACCTGACTTGACAAGGACCCGAGCACAGCCAGACCTGACCTGAACAGGCTCAACTTTAATAAACCCAATCCAATGTGCAATTGACCCGGATAGACCTGAACAGAGAGCGAAAGCAGACACTGGCAGCACTGACACACTGATGCACCAATTGGTTTTACCTCCTTCTACTAATTTTTCTTCAACTTGTTCCGTTTGCCTGCAAAAAAACCCTCCCTTTTTCTTTCCCATGCTCTTCACTTTATCTTTGCCTTGTTTTCTCCCACAGTGACAAGGTTGACAAGGCACAATTTCAGGTCCATTCGGGACCTGGGCATATTGAGACACAGACCTAAGACCTGCGGACCCGTGATCCACACACACTGTTTTCTATTTTTGAAATATGATTTTTGAAAAGTTTGTGACAATTAAGAAATTAGGATGTTGTGAAGAATGCTTCCTGAAACCAAACTGTGAAATCAAAAAGAACAATTGGAATTGAATATGTATTATGTACCAACATACTGTATAATACAATAAAATGCAAAAGAAAATCATAATATAATATAATACAATATTTTGTGACATGTTTTATATGGAGGTTGTACTGTAAAGTGTGGTAATAAGCTAGTTTGATGTTGATTTCAATGCTTCATAGCACCATTTACTGACTATAAACTTTATTTCACATTTACTGTACACTTTTTTACAGTCTTATTGTAATTCATTTGAGTTGTTCTTACAGTAACTAGACATGTTTTTAAAAAGTCGGATTTTCACTGAGGACATTCCTGGCTGCAATTCGGCATTGCTTAAAAGCAGCCTGTAAATTAACAGAGGAGCGTGGCTAATATTTTATTAGCCTCAGTGCCCTGTTTTTCTAATTCCAGTGAAAAGGGGGTTTATGTTTGCTGCCCTTCACCTTGTCTCCATTCAGATGGAGAGGCTTGTTCAACTGATTGTCCAAGTGATCAAGAGTAGGAACTGCCTTTCCCCCATGTGCACTGCTAATGACATGAAAATAAACACAGGAAACGGCCAGTCCCAGCTCCCTGCAATTAGGTCACCGTCACGCACACACACACACAAATGGACATTGTGCTGCTGACTACATTATGTTGTGTATAAGTACAGTAAAAGCTGCAGCTGTTACACGATGGGATGCCTAGAGAGAGAGAGAGAGAGAGAGAGAGAGAAGGAGACTTATGCTTGTAGTTTCACGGTGGTGTGGTATGTCATAAGACAGTCAAAAAAAAGCAGTGATTGTACTTTGTGTGGAAAGCTGGAAAAAGTAAGATTGAAAAGGTGGGACTAATCAACAGTAATAAACTGTGTGGGTTGTCTTTATACCAGCTAAATAAGCTACGGAGATCATAAACCACCTCACAGAATCACTGAGATCCATCAGGCTCCAGACAAGCAAATCATGTTTCAGACCATGCTCCTGAGAAATCTGTGTGCCCTTACCTTAAAGCGTTTTCTATAATTAAATATATATGACTAAGCTTCAATTAAAGATAAAGTTTTGAAAAAATAAACATCCTTAGTTATTGCTGACTAGAAAAAAATTGTTTTCTGGTACAGGAGTAAATGACTGAACATTACAGTACAACAGTAAGAAAAAGCAAACCAGTTTATTCCACTAATCAGTTCTCTTACCTAACCTTCTCCTACCTTACTCCTACCTTCTAAAATCAGCTGGGGTTGTGCTTTCAAATTGGCTGTAGAGCAATATGGCGATGGGACATCTGTAAAGATCCTCGGTCACTGAGGCAAGGTTATCTGGAAGTTGAGTCATAGCAACTGACCTCCTTTCTTGTTCAGTTTGAGTATGTCACACACCCCCTTCCATTGTTCATCTAACAAGCATCTCAGGATAAGTGTGAAGTGAAACCAACCTGTGGAATGAATTGAAGGTCTCCTACCAACTACTACTCAGACTGAAGAAGCCACTTAAATGAGTAGTGAAACATATGACACAATGTTCACACAAGTATCACTGGGGCCATTATCTGCACGTGGAAGAGGCATCACTCCAACATCAACCGGCCACGCTTTAAGAAAGCTGGCCACGCATTAGTAAAAATTGGTCAGAAGAGTAGCCCAAGATCTATAGTTCATATATCTTGAAAAGAGAAAGAAAGAAATGTTTTCAAAAAATTCCCACAGCAACTTATGATAAATCCAGGCACGATGAGAACATGAAAATTCCTCACAGAATCTGAATGGTTGAACCCAGAATGACCCATAGTAATGTGTTGTAGTTAGGCAACCTGTAGTGTCTGTAGTGATTATAACTTGAGTAAGGGAGAAGTCAGATGATGTAGTTATATAGCAAGAAACTCCATATTAGGTTGAAGTGGATAAATGAGTCAAGACTTTCCCACAAGAGACTGGTGCTCAAATCCAGTCTGACATGTTTTGTCTTTTTTGTTAATTTTGCACCTGTTATTGTAACTGTAATGACAAAGGTCCAGTAATGTTACAGAAGTACCTATTTTTTACCCATTATTTAACCTAAACCACAATGTTATTTGCTAAACCTAACCAAGTTGTATTTGTGCCTTTAGCAACCATTAGGATGCTATTTTAAGAGATGCTCCAATGGTTCGTATCAGGGGGTAGGGGCTAAAAACCTACAAGGTCACTTAGGTTGAAGGATTTGTTGGCACCCCTGTGCCACACAAATGAAATAAAATGAATAAACACCAAAACCTGCAAATGCTCTCTGTTTTCTATTGATGTAAGTTCAATATCTTTGAATTTTGGACTGTTGGTCCTCATGTGACATTAGAAGATGTAACCAAGTGCACTGAGACATTTGAGGCACAGCTTGTTTCCCATCTTTTTTTTAAAATGATAAAATGAAATCAATAATTACATCCCTTTATAATTTGTGGTATTGGGTTACATAAATAAAAGTTGATGTCATATTTACTTTGGATTCTTTATAAAATATAATATTTTTGACTAACGTAGCAACAATCAAGGTTAAACCTTCTTAGTAATTTTTTATTAAGATTTTAAAACTACAAACCCTGCTGAGAAAAGATAAAATAATGTCTCATGTGAAACAACCATTTACACTTTGGCTAAAATCACTCACAGTAAGATGCTGACTGAGAAGATGTTTTTTTCAAGAATGTTGACAGTCTGTGGACTGTGGTGACCAACATCTGGTCCAGAGCCTTCCCAATTATCAGGTACGAATATTCATCCACGTCAGGATCACCATGCCCATTACAGAAGTGAGGACCAGCTCCACACAGGAGACACCACTTGAACCTCAACTGTACTGCCAGGAAACTGGAGGCCAAAGAGAGCGTGAGACAGAGCGAGAGAAAGGGCAACAGCAGCTGGCACCAGGTGCTGCTTCCATCCATGCCTCCATCTCTAAACCCTGTGTTTAGATTCAGCACTGTCACTCCAACCATGACTGAGCCTATTTCCCCCCAACCAACTCACACACACACACACAAACACACACAGTGGGCAAGCCAGACCAGAACAGTGGGGCCAAAGCAGCAGTCTGATAAGCTGTGATAGCAATTAGTCATGTCTAAGTCCAAATGGCATAAAAAAACGAGAAAGAGAGAGAAGAGGATAGATTTGGATAAAGGAAAAATAGAGGAGGGACTGATCAGAGAGACAGAACTGTTGCCTGAGAGAGATAATGAGGGAGCCACAGAGGATGAAATAAAAGGGAGACGGGGGCCTACAGGGAGCTGGGAGGAGATGGAGAATGAGCGATAGAATTTGGATGGAGGAGAAATAAAGTCAGCTTGATCTGTGTGTGTGTGTGAGAGAGAGAGAGGCTGTCAGTATAATTGATGCTGTGACAGCCTGACCATTTATTTTAATGGTGTTGTTTTGTGGTGCTCCATCACGGCCCTACATTCACCTCTTATGTTGGACAAGTTGCTACATTTTTTTGGCAGAGGAGAGAGGGTGAAAGTCAGAGTTACCGTGTGTGTGTGTGTGTGTGAGAATGCTATGCTATCTGTGTGTCTCTGCATCTCTATTCATCCTGGGAAGACAGAAATAAATGTCTTTGAGGAAATGTGTCTGTGTGGGTGAAAAGCAGGAAGCGTGAGTGTGGGTCTGAGTTTTTGCACTCAGGCATAGTGTCGGTGTGAGCATCAACATGTGTATTTTTTATGTGTGTGTGTGTATGTGTCTTTTGTGCTACATCCTTCAGGATGGATTGTTTCCTTGTCCCTTTCCTGCTTCACTTTATTTTAACCTCTCAGCAACACTGGACAAAGGAAACACACATTCACACAGATGTCTACTTCATTCACACACACGCACACAAAAACACTCACTAACACACACCTAAAATTCACATTGACATGCCCACGCAGACCTTCTGTAACACACTGACAAACCACAACCTTTCTTCAGATACATACACACCTCTAGGTAGTTGGCATATGACCAGTCACTGTGTGTGTGATTGTGTGTGCAAGATGAGTCAGAGGACCACACAGGGACAACAGGGTGGTGCTGGTAGTAGGGGGTTGCTGTAACTGTACTATTCTATCCAACCCATTGTGGTCTTTCCTCAATGACAGATCTGCTTTTTTTATACACACACACACATATTCACACTCGTGCGGGGAGAAACACACCATGGAAAATACCAGGCCAGCTATCCAGGGACCTACCTCTGACTGCCTCTGCGTGTTTTATTAATGGAGCGAACTGGCTCTGGCGGCTCCATAATAGCTACTGTGCCCACGGATCTGTCTGTCTCAACACACACACACACACACACACACATTTACAGAGAAACAGATACAAAAAGAAACACAAGACAGAAGTACACAAGTACACATACAAATGTACAATATAAGGACTGATGCCACCATAGATAGAGAAGAGACAAACATACCTGTTTGCATATTTATACAGAAAGCCAAAAGAGTCATAATCACTTATTTACCCACACACAAACGCACACTTTTGTATGGCCATTAAACATCAATGTGAGGAAATTCATTGACATAATGAACTCCCTAGCCCCTTACTCTAACCCTAACCATCACAACTAAATACCCTAACCATTAGTCTAACCTAAACCTAATTTTAATCTTAACTCTAAAACCAAGTCTTAACCTTTAAACAGGTGTGAGAAAGTGACCAGTAACCAACAGAAACCCTCCTCAATTTGTCAAAATTTCTTTACTTCAGTGGTATAAAGTTCAAACATGTTCAACAACTCACTCTGCTGGCCATAGATGAGCACACACACACACATCCACAGACACACACACACGTCCACAAACAAACATCCCCTTGCTAAGAAACAGTCAATTTGTGAGAGGCAAGGGAAGGAATTTCCCAGGCTAAGAAAAGTCAGCCCTGTTCCTTACCTTAGCCACCACAAATAGACCCAAACACACACAGACACACACACACACTGACAGAATGCATAGTTCTCCTCAGCAGAGATATATACTGTACTTAAAGCAGCCCTGTCTTCTAAAAATTACGTTTGTATAGGACGAAACTGCAATCCCGATTACGTTTTGATACAGGATGTATTTGCGACCTGATTACGTTTTGTGTTAACGTAATGATCATATGTTCACAGTTAACGTAAATGACAAGTCGCAAATACGTTGATACTG
>JAUMHL010000030.1:4409183-4430595 GCA_032362345.1 Sandelia bainsii
AGTGGGTTAGTGTCAGTGAAAGACTGGGGGCTGCTTAATGGATAAAAATATCATTTCACACAGTCGCTTCACAAACAACGTCTGCATTGAAAATGACACCAAAACACGACCTTTTTTCTAACCCTGACCTGAGTACTTTTATTGCCTAAACCCAACCTCACGGGGGACTTTGGTCTCGAACTCGGGTCTTCGGTATGTCAGTCACGCACAGTAAACGCCCTCCATCCACCCCAAGCACCTCCTTGCAAACCGTTTTGCATTAATAAATATAGCACTTCATTCGTTCATTCACAAAAATACGTTTCAATACTACGTGACAATTACGTTGTACAAAAAAGTAATCGGGTCACAAATACGTCCTGTAACAAAATGTAATCGGGAATGCAGTTTCATCCTACACGAACGTAATTTTTAGGAGACAGGGTTGATTTAAAGAGTTTTAGTTTTTATTAGTTTTGTTCACCATGTTTTGAGATTTAAATTGACACCTTTTTGACACTCAGCAAAATACACTGTTGTTAAGAAAGGGCTAATTGTAAAGGCATGCATTTTTCTGCACACACATACTAAGCAGAGCTGTCACTGTAATAAATATGTACTGTATAGGAGACAATAGTTTGACATTTTGGGAAATACAGTTTCACTCCTTGCTGATTAAAATGACCTGTTAAATGTGAAACTACAGTCAGCAATTGCTTTGCTTAGCTTGGCATAAAGACTGTAAGTAGGTCACAGCTAGACTGGCTTGTCCAATGGTAAAAGTGGAATAATTTGAGTGCAGTGAGCTGGAGACTCCAGGAAGCCAAAAAATAGTCAGGT
Source organism: Sandelia bainsii (assembly GCA_032362345.1). NCBI lineage: Eukaryota > Metazoa > Chordata > Actinopteri > Anabantiformes > Anabantidae > Sandelia > Sandelia bainsii. The sequence goes on from JAUMHL010000030.1 coordinate 4,410,003, forward strand.
GCGAAACTACTCATAAAGTGCCAATTTATTATTTAATTGTTCATTTTATAATAAACAGTAGCTCTGGACAATTAACTATTTTCAAAATTCACCATAATGGAATTTTCATATCACAAAGGTGCAGTTTCTAAAAATGCTTTATTCAAATGCTGCAGATTCTAAACATGGGGAAAGTCATGAACACGTCCCCACGGGCTTTACACCCTGCAGAGAAAGTCAGTGAGAGTAAGTGAAGAAGCTGCAGAGTAAGACAGGTGTTTGTGACTATCACTACATATAAAAATGAATCTAAATGCCACCAGCAAATTACTCAGGTGACAGCTGAGTCTATGGGGAAAAACATGATGCCCCTCAACACAGTGACTAAGTCTGGATGAAAGGTCCTGGTGAAGATGATGAACAAGTGTTATAGCATGCTCTCATGCACACACACAACATCCACACAACATTACCAGATGTTGAATAGAGCATTCAGAGAGCATAGTGAGTAATACAAGAGATAATGTAACTTAAAAAATTCCATACTAAGTCACAGTCACAATATTACTTTTCTTAGATATGCAAAATGGTTATTTTCCCATAATATTCATTTTTCACAAGTATGGTAGCAATTAAAATGATGAACTTAAGCTGGTACACTGTTAGCTATTTCCCTCTCCTACCAGTTTTTATGTAAAGCTAAGCTACTGTAACTGCTCACTGTACCTTCACATTTAACAGGTATAGCTATATCAATCTTAAAACTTCTTAATGTATTTCCCAAACTGTCCCCTTATTCTAAGCAATTAATTGTTAGCTTTTGTAACGGGTGCTAAAAACTGTCCTAAAACTAAATGAAGGCCACCCGTGAAATTTTCGTTTTTTTTGTGTTTCGTGAGATGCGTTGCTGCAGTGAAGAGAGACCCCAAAAACAACTGTTGCACCGGCTGCTTCTTTAATACTTCATAGGATGAAAACACTGGCGTTCCTGTACAATCTGTACAATCAGCAACAAAGACAAAAACAAATGGACTGAATGAAGTCATCTGTCACACATGTACAAGGTCAGTCCCTTCTCTCAGCTCAGACAGCACGAACTTAACTATTGTACTTAATACATTCTGCCTCACAATTAAATGCAAAAATGAACACAAATTTCCCAAAATTAAATACCACAGAATAAAATATACTTATACTACGATTATATAAAAAGTGCAAAATTAGAAATGAATTTCACTCATCCTAGATGCAACCAATATGTACTGTAAACAATAACCTATAATTAACAGACACTGGGTGAGAAACATACCTGTACAATCAGCAACAAAGACAAAAACAAATGGACTGAATGAAGTCATCTGTCACACATGTACAAAGTCAGTCCCTGTCAGCAAAGGAAAACACACCTGAGTTAACTACAGCATGGCGAGACATGTGCTTAACACATAACTGGCTAGCAAACTCTACTTTCAACATGTTGTCTCTTCAGTGACAGAATGACTACACATTCACATAATTAAGGCAATCATCTACAGCTACTTTATGGCATGTTTAGATGTTTTTTAACGGAAAATAGAGTAACGCAGCGATGACGTAAAACAACAGCGCCGCATGGCGATCTCTTAAAGCGACAGTAACATAATAATATTCTTACCACAGTGTCAACAAACTTTATGCACAAAATATTTAAGAACAACAAGAAAAACAGTATTTAACAGAATTAGGTGATGTTTCAACAGAAAAACACAATAGAAAAATGCATTAGCTTATTTTCACCCCTCCTCAAATTGCTGATGCCATTTCATCTATTTAGAGCACCAACAAGAGGATACATGTAAACACAATCTGGCACAAGTGAAAAGTAAGGCCTAGCCCACTTAGCAACTCAGAAACTACTTCATACAAACATACATTCAAACAAAGGAACAGAAGAGGTTGATCAGGCCTCTACATACCCTTAGCAGAATGTGACGCCTGTTACGCAACACTTGCACTACCCAGCAACATACATGTCAAAGTTTACATTCAAACCAAAATACATGAAAGTCATTAGACACTAGGAATTCACTCCTTAGCACCAACAAAAATAGAATGAGAACTCCCACCAAATCTAATATTAGGGCTTCTCAGAACTGGTCTTTGAATCATGAACTCTATCAGTCTGTTGACAGACTTCACCAGTCTGCCTGCACGTGTCCTGACACAGCTGTCAGCTCCAGCAGGCACACTTTGCTCAGTATCAACTGTTACTGTACTGTGGTATCAGGAGGTGATGGTTGGATTGTGTCTGTCTGCAGTAACTCCAGACTGAGTGTTTGATCACCAGCAAGAGAAGCAGGACCAGGTGTAAAATCAGAGAGTGACAGCTCCTCAGGATCAGCTAGCTCAGCCTCTGGTGACTCTCCAGAGGATGGTGGCACAAACTCCCCCTCCTCATCAACAGGGGATAACAGATCATTACCTGTGGACTGAATGGCAGGTAGAGTGTCTGCGTGACTGCAGCTGCTACAGTCCCCCTGGAGAGAATCATCACTGGTGATTGAGTGATCGCACAATCCCGGAGGTCCATCATCTCAAGCAGTGGTAGGAAGTTGACTTCCAACAGCAGATTTCTGTGCACAACTCTTGTACGGCCAGCACCATCCTGGATTTTGTAGACATGAATGTCAGGACGTACATCAACCACAGTGTACACTCCATCTTCCCACTTGTCAGCCAGTTTTCGTTTGCCACGCTCACCCTTGTTAGCAACCAAGACACAATCACCAACAGACAGGTAAGTACATTTAGCACGCTTGTTGTATTGTTTGGCTTGATGCTGCTGCTCCGCAGAGGTGTGCCGCTGGGCGATCTCAACTGCAGTTTTCACACAGGACAGCAGGGACTTCGCATAGGAGTCATAGTCAGCAACATCAGGATCATTCAGGACTTGTGAAAACATAATGTCAACAAGTAGCCTTGGGACACGCCCAAACATCAAAAAGAAGGGTGCATAGCCAGTGGTCTCATGAATGGTGGCATTATATGTAAATGTGAGGGTCTGGATTTGCTCTGGCCATCGATGTTTTGCACCAAAGGGGAGAGTCCGCAGCATGCTGCCCAGGGTGCGGTTGAAGCGCTCAGTTCCCCCATTTCCCATGGGATGATAGGCTGTGGTATGAGACTTGGCAACTCCAGCCAAATGGAGAAGTTCTGCTATCAACTTGCTCTCAAAATTCGTGCCCTGGTCGGAATGTAGTCTTTCTGGGAAGCCATAAACACAGAAAACATTATCCCACAACTTTTTGGCAACCTGCCTTGCTGTTTGGTTGGCACAAGGAAAGGCATGAGCAAGCTTAGTAAAGTGGTCAGTAACCACCAGGACATCAACAGACCTCTGCTTGTTGTCTTCTGCAGACCAGTTCCATTGGGGCCGAGCTTCTGATGCTTTTAAGGGGTCCACGAGCTGCTGGCTCAGACGATTTACCAAGAGTGCACCTTTTGGCAGTGTTTGACATATGTTCTGACGTCTCGCTCCATTGTCAGGCCAGTAAAAGCGTTGCCTTGCAAGAGAGAGTGTGTGATCTTGTCCCTGATGACCAGCGAGATAATGGATGCCAGACAAAGCCCTGTCCATGTGAGCCAGGGGCAGCACATACTGGAATCTTTTCAGTTTGGACATAGGGTCCTTTGTCACCCGATACAAGACCCCGTCACGGACTTCTAGCCTTTCCCATTGCTTCATCAACCGGAGAACCTTTGCACTGGCTCCATGTCTCTCTCGCCGTGATGGACGCGTCTTAATGGGAATGAATGGCAGTATCTTAGAGATGCAGGGATCCTGCTCTTGATATTGTCGAAGTTCAAGGGCTGAGAGCATGGGCAACGAAACCTGACCACCAAATGGCTGTTGCACATGTTGAACCAACTGGACCGCTCTAGACTCTGCAGCATCTATCCAACCACAGTGGACTCCACAAAGTGCAGCGATCTCAGCTTCATCATATTCGCTCATCAAAGGTGCACGAGACTGAGACTGGCTGCTAACCCTGAAAGCATCTTGCACCGAATCCTCGGGCATGCTCTGGCACCGTCAACAAGAACACAATATGGTTCCTCCAATAGCCTCTGTCGGAAAGGCTTAGCAAAGGGATCCCGACTCAGAGTGTCTGCTACCACGTTCCTTTTGCCAGGTAGGTGCTTGAGATCAAAGGACTAGGACGCAAGCTTAGCCACCCAACGCAGTTCACAGGCGTCAAGTTTAGGCTTGGTCAGGAGATACGTCAGTGGGTTATTATCCGTCCAGACGGTGAAGCGATGGCCTTTCAGCCTGTGGCTAAACTTTTCACAGACGCTCCATTTCAGGGCCATGAACTCCAGTTTATGGGCTGGATACTTCCGCTGAGATGCACTGAGAGTCTTGCTCGCAAAAGCAACCGGTCTTGCTGTAGTTTCTCCTTGAGGCACCTGTGACAGCACAGCTCCGAGACCATCCAGTCCACAGACAAGATGAAGGGCTCATCGAAATCTGGATGGGCTAGCATGACACACTCCACCAGCATGGTCTTTAAGCGGGTGAATGCAAACTCACATTCATGACTCCAATCCTCAGCAGTGAGCTTGCGATAGGCTCTGTGGGGCTTTGTGCCTGCAGATTTACCTCTCCGCTTCTGGCCTGCTGTGAGTGCAAACAGAGGCTTTGCAACAGAGGAACAGTTGGGAATTAAATGTTGGTAAAAGAAAACCATGCCGAGAAATGATTTGATCTTTCTAACAGAAGGCGTCAAGACATCAATGATGTGACCAAGGAATCTGACTTGCTTCTGCAGTAGATGACACTTTTTAGGGGCCAGTTTCAGGTTATCCTCACGCAGCCTCTGGAACACTGTGCGCAGCCTGGACAGAGCTTCCTCCTCCGAAGGTGCAAAAACAAGGAGGTCGTCAAGGTAGCACAGCAGTTTTGTAAAGTTCATGTCTCCAAAAATTCCCATCATCATTCTCATGAAGGATGCTGGGCTGTTACACAGATCCTGGGCCATGCGATTGTATTCGTAGAGGCCCATTGGTGTGGTAAAGGCTGTGTACTTCTTGTCATCCTCATGCATTGGGATGTTGTAGAAGCCGGAGGTGAAAGTCTGTGCAAATCCGCAACCCACCGTCCTTCTTCCACACCATCACCTGTGGGGATGCATAATCGCTAGAGGACTTCTAAATGATGCCTCTCTCTTCCATATCAGTGAGAACTTGCCTCAGCTTTTGATAATGTGCCGGAGGAACTCTTCTGTATGGTAAGCGTAAGTGGCGGTTGTCAGTCAGCCGGATGCGATGTGTGTACCACTCAGCCCTGCCACAATCCAGCTGGTGCCTGGAAAAGATGTCTTGGTATTCAGTTAGCAGTTGAACAAGCTCGGACCTAAAAGCATCACTAACCTGGCTGGAGTCTATTTTGATGTCACCCAGGCCTAAGTCGGATAACGTTTTGGCTGGATCAGAGGCCTGCCTGGTTTTTGATGGCGTGTTGGGTGGCTGTGCCCCTGTGGTAGACTGCATGCCTTGAAAAACATCCAAATCTTCAATAGCAAGGCATGGAGAGACATCAGCCAACTTGCAGTTTCTCCTCAGTGTGACAGGCTTATGTGAAAGGTTCACCACTGTCATAGGCATCCACCTGTCACCCCACAGAGGTGTTACAATGCGTCCCACCAAAACATCCCTTGGCTTCGCTCTAGAAGTGGGGGCTCAACCACAACAGTGCTACTAGGTGACACAGGCACTTTGGAGGGGAGTTGGCCCCAGACCAGGTGTTCATGTCTGGGCAAAAGCGTGACTGCTTGAGTGAGTTTAACCGTCCCTATCTTATCAGGAACCTTATCACCTCTCCAGGGCTGAACATTGGTGAACATTGATAGAAACTTCTCAATTTCAGGGCTGCAATGACGGTCATTTCGAGAAGCGATGTCCCAGTAGAGTTCTTCTTCCTTAAGAGTTTGAATGAGACATTTGATGAGATTTGAGCCCAAGATGAGATCATCATGTTGACCAGGCACAACCAATGTAGGCACAACACATGACACACCAAAAACCTGCATTTCTAATTCATAGAAACCCTCAGGCTGAGTCTGCAGGCCCCCACAGCCAACCAAGACAATGTTCTCGTCTGGGTGCTGTTTTTCTGGTAAGACACCTGCAGCACCAAGCCTTGATTCAGCACTGCTTCTGATGGTGCATGCCATGGAGCCAGAGTCCAACATGCCCTTAAGCTGCACATGACGGTTGACAAGGACAAGAGCATAGAAAAGTTCACCAAATACTTCTACTCTTTGAACAGCCTGAATAACTACTCTGCTACCAGTAGGAGCCTCTACACAGCACCTTTCATACAACTGAGCCAAATCAGGGTTCACAGTGAGGGAACCAATTGCATCGCCCCACTGGCTGTCTGCTATGAGTGGCTGACACTTGGGTCTGCTGCGTGACCAAGCGGTCCCAACAAATTCACCAAACTCCTCAAGCAGTCATTGTCCAAGCTAGGATGGGCTGCTGGTGCTGTGGGAGACACAGTGGGGGCAGAGCCATGTGAATCACCACATCCCCCGCTTTGCCCATGAGCCTAGCAATAACCTCCTGTGAATGGGATGGCACGTTTCTTTAAGTATAACTTAATTAGCTCTTCCCATTCATGCACTGTGAACTTGTCTGAGCCATGGCCTCTATATATAGGACGTTCCTTTGCATCAGACTGCACAACAAGTTTCACATTAGACAATGTCATGTCCATGGATTGTTGGGGACTATCACTTAATTGTGTGCTCCTATCAGACTGGAGCTTCTCTGAAATGGATTGGCCTATTTTCTCAGCCAGCTGTGCAATAAGTGAGCCTAAATCTGGAGTTTGATCATTCTGCTTATCCTGACCTGGCACAGCATGTCCTAAACAACGTGTGGAGGTGAGTACTGGGGTGTCTAATGCCTCAAGATTGGGCCCTGGTGTTCTGATATCTAGGGGCTGTCTGAACAGACCCCTCCCTACACCAACCTGGAACTCAAAAGAGTCATCATCAACATTATCACCCACATTCCCAACAGAAAATGTCTCACCCTCTGCCATTCTGACACTCTGCACACTTAGAAATAACTCTCAAAAATAATTACATCAAAAGATTATTCAACGTAGACCCCAAAAACAAAATGAGCAGTAAGCAATGTTTCATGGAAATGAATTCAATGCAGTTCTTTAAACATAGAGCAAATAACATTAAATGTCCATGTCCATAATGATAATAAAAATAAAAAAATAAAAAATAATAAAAACAGTGCCATTAAAAGTCCTGTGCACAATCCAAAGAAATACCTCCACACCAAGTTGCTGCAGCTTCCCTTGGTGAACGAGCTGACGTCGAACCTTAAACAAATCCTTGAGAGGTCATGGCACCATTTTAACGGGTGCTAAAAACTGTCCTAAAACTAAATGAAGGCCACCCGTGAAATTTTCGTTTTTTTTGTGTTTCGTGAGATGCGTTGCTGCAGTGAAGAGAGACCCCAAAAACAACTGTTGCACCGGCTGCTTCTTTAATACTTCATAGGATGAAAACACTGGCGTTCCTGTACAATCTGTACAATCAGCAACAAAGACAAAAACAAATGGACTGAATGAAGTCATCTGTCACACATGTACAAAGTCAGTCCCTGTCAGCAAAGGAAAACACACCTGAGTTAACTACAGCATGGCGAGACATGTGCTTAACACATAACTTGCTAGCAAACTCTACTTTCAACATGTTGTCTCTTCAGTGACAGAATAACTACACATTCACATAATTAAGGCAATCATCTACAGCTACTTTATGGCATGTTTAGATGTTTTTTAACGGAAAATACACGTTTTGTTGCTCTGACATAGAAATGCCTACCTTCTCTCACGCAGCGATGACGTAAAACAACAGCGCAGCATGGCGATCTCTTAAAGCGACAGTAACATAATAATATTCTCACCACAGTGTCAACAAACTTTATGCACAAAATATTTAAGAACAAAAAGAAAAACAGTATTTAACAGAATTTGGTGATGTTTCAACCAAAAAACACAATAATAGAAAAATGCATTAGCTTATTTTCACACTGGTTACACTTTCAAAAACTACAGTTCACCAGTGACTTTTACAGTGCATCAGTCAACATATTATCATAACTGTTCTTCTGTTATCCACATTATTCACCCTTGTTCTTCCTTGCAGGAAGCTTGTTAAAAAGCACTAAAACCAGAAATGATGAATCAAAAACATCACATGATTTTTAGAAATGGACCACAATCTAGATATGGCGTGAAGCAGACAACGCAGTGTTGAGCAAAGCTACAGGGATAAATCATTAACAATTTGCTTTATTAAAACTGCCAATATAACTTAGAATCAGGTTTTCCTAGTTGTAAATGAACCTGAACATTCCAGGAAGTGGAAATTTATCACTGGAACCACAGTCAATCAATTCTAAATGATAACCATAATGTGCTCCAATGCTCAGCCAACCTTGCCACTCAGCCAGTCCCCCTCCCTTTGTTGCGCAATGAGCTGTATTTCATCTGCCTTCAAACGCAGAGCAACAAATTTTCTAATTCACCCTAAAAGATGAAGCTGCTCAGGAGAGAAGAAAAAAAAGTGGGAAGAGAAGGGGGAGGAGGCTGGAGGCTCATTAAGAGTTAGCCTTCATTAAGAGCAAATTAGAAACTTTCACTGTGCAGACAAAATGTAGAGGGTGGGAAGGAAGAAGAGAGAAAAAATAGTGTGTCTTCAAATGTGTTAGTGTGTGTATGTGTGCATGAGGGTGGGGGGACTACAAAGAAGTGCAAAATGACTTTTTAATCACATCATTAAAAGGACTTTGAATTATGAATTTGTCACAATGGATGTCTTTAGCCATGGGAGCAAAATGAGACCAGAACATTTTATTTTTTATTTTTATGGAGAATGAGGCCAAAGAGGGCCATTGCTCTGCATCCACAGCGGGTATCTGGAGGTGGGTTTCAACATATGAAACAAATGAAGAATAGCAAACCAATCTTAATGAAAAAAAAAAAAAAACAGCAGATGATGAAGACTGGCGCTTTACGAAACCCCTTCCCTGAACAGTGAGTGTTCAATCACAGCTCAGTAACTATAACTAGACCCGACAGGTATGTGAAGCTTTGGATTTTTCCACATGCCTATGTGGTGTGCATGATGTACAACAAAATAGCAATATCTCAGTTAAACAGTGTGTTTATTTGCAGTAATGTAAGCTATGTTACCAGGCTGGGCCAACTACCTTACTACATAACCCAAAATGACGTGACAAGTAGCTCAGTGGGTAGAGCAGTCGTCTACAAACCAGAGGTGAGCGGTTCAATTTCCAGGCTACATGTGGAGGAAGTGCCGACATGTGCTGTCTGGCAGCTGTCCAAATAATAATTTCCACAAGGGGATCAATGTCAAAGCGTGTCATACCATTATTATTAACTTCCAGACAAAGAAGAATATCATTAGTTAATTACATATTGTGATGATACAGGTTGTGTAAGAAAAAAGCAGCTTCACCAAAGCCCATCCACTGCAAAGACTGTCCTCACTAGAAAAATGAATATTAGTTATTTCATATGGTGGCTCTGAGAGCTTAACAAACTGCGATTTAAGACAAGACAAGCAAATTAAGAAAACAACTTCACCAATTTGCCAACACAGGTGCAGTATTAAGAATTAAGAAAAACAAGCACAGCCAAATTTAGAAACACGATGCAAAAGTGTCCTATCTGCAGTTCTTTTCTAAATGCTGTACCCATGTTGTCAAATTGGTTGTTTTCTTAATTTTGTCTATGTGCTTTTTTTTAAATTGCAGTGCATTGCAGTACAACTCTGAGGGCCACTACAGCTTCAGCCCAAAGATGATCTTCCCGTGACAAGAGTCATTTCTGCTGTCAAAATTGACAGTCATCTGCTAGAAATAAAAAGCTTGCATTTGTCTGCCACTGTCTAAAATGAATGAGCCATTATTCCAAAGATTACTATGAATTTCAAGTTGTAAATCTGCCACGGTTAACATATTGAACCATCATAAAATGCAGTGTGAAATGTGAAAAGATTGACAGCTGCAGCAACAGTAAAAGAAAAGAGTAAGTTAGCTGCTGCTGTGGGACAGCGATACAAGCTGATGGTCATATCAGGGAAAAATTGGGGCCACATTTAGAGAGTCAGAGGGACTGAGAAAAAGAGAGAGAGAGAGGAAAGCTGTAATGTGATAAAGAGCAATTGAAGATCAAAAAGCGGGAGGGGGAAGTTAGATAAACTGTGTTTCTTGCATTTTTTTTTACCCTGCCACTGTCTCTCTTGTTGCTCTCTCAGCAGAGGACAACTCACTCGGTGGAAATCAAATGTTGATAAAGAGAAAATTGCATTGGATGGGCGCGAGGAAAACAGGAAAGATACACCCAGAGAAGCCCCATAGGAACAGTCGGGGTGGAGAAGAGAGAGAGAGAGAGAGATAGTGGGAGGATGAGGAGGGAGCAAAAGAGATATGGACAGGAGAGTGATGGTGGGGAAAAGAGGAGTAGATGAGAAAATGTGGTTAGATCTGAGAAACAGATTTCAGAGAGACCAGAAAAATCAGAGTAACACACCAGCGCACACATTTGCATGTACTGTACAGCCTCTTTTTCACACACACATACACACTAGTACCTACTTTTGTTACGTACACACAAACCCTAACACACACTCTCTCTCTCGCTGGCTATCTCTTGATGTGTTGACACTATTAGGAGCTGACACCAAGAAAAAACAGGTTTGGTGAGAAACACAAACAAATTTAGAGAGAAGAAATTGGGCCTTGTGTTGCACTGCACTACTCCTCCGCAAACACCTCAGTTCTGTCATTACACTCCATTATAACAGCCACACGCAGACAAAAGAGTTTCTCCAGCACGCACAATAGGAAATCAAGTCAGCACTCTATTGTGCATCGTCCCCAATTGGACCCGTTTGGCTTGAGAGGGTGGCTGAGACTGGTTTGGCTCAAACCAAGTAGGCACACACACAAATATATACAGCAGAGACACAAACTGATTGGATGCAGTTTTGTTGGCTTTGTTGTTTATTCTCAAATCAAAAATACAAAGAATGAACAAAACATTTAAACAGAGAGATTACACAGCATGCATTGTACATTCAGACAATTCATTTATAGGTTAACAAAGAGTTTGACTTGTGTATGTTGGGGGTCAGTGTAGAGTCACCCTGGCATCAGTGATGTTAAATCCCTGTATTGAGTGGCATTTTGTGATTCAAGTGATTTTGTACCAGCTGTGCTGTTCTCTCCTTCCGGACTATAATATGCGACATGTTTTTGAAAACTGGACCTTGTCTTGTCAAGCGTGACGGATCTATTCATTTTATCTACGGCACATTAACTTGCAAGTGTGAAAGGAAAGTGAGGTGTTGAACCGTGGGATAAGTGGGATTCCTAAGAGCTTGCAGGACTTAATGCTTCCTTCACAGGACTGACTTGTGCATTAAGCCACAAAAGGAAGAGAGTCTCAAGGTCTGTAGATGAACTTTCCGAATTCACTTTATTCACTTGGCAGCCTTTGTGATTTACAACAGATATAATAGGGATTTGAAACCTTGCACAGAAGCAAGGGGACGAGATGGCAAAGGGAAAAGCATGAGTTTTTGTAAAACTTTGAAATGTAAGTCCATGACTTTTATGTGAGTTTCCCCATATTCTTATCCAGCAGCATAAGCAGTATTGATGGTTTTTGGAATTAAATGTAAGCACAGCAAGGTCCACATGTTAGCAAAACTGTTCCATTAACACAGAGAGCACCGCTTATCTGGAGATAAGTTTCTGACTCCTGAATTCTCTCTTCAGCTTTATTGTGATTTGCAACAATCCTGAGAAAGATATTTACAGTCAAAATTAGTTATGAAATCAATGTTTAATTGCTTGCAAAATAACAAAAACAAAGCCTTCACTAAGTTTCATTAATATTTTACTGATGTGCTGATTTGCAACAAGAAATTTTTTTTTAGCCCCCTGACAATTAATAGTCAATAGTAGCTAAATATCTGTGAAGATTCTCAGTCATCTAGGTCATGGTTATCTCAAAAAACGGTTTTCAATGGCCCTCTGGAATGGAAGGGTGAAACGTAGTCAAGGAACTAAAACAAGTCCAGTTGCCATTGAAAACCGTTTTTTGAAATAGTCAATAGTGTAACATTTCTGACTCACAACTGACAACCACCTGACAACTGACACTAGGTCCTTACATGTATCTTGCGGGATCTTAGTCTGTTCCTCCATGACAAATTGTTTCAGCTCATCTGAATTACATGATTTTCAAGCACGGACAGATTCTAAAAAGGATTGAGATATAGGCATCGAGAGGGCCACTACAGGATCTTAATTATGGTCATTGTCTTGCCGAAAAACCCAGCATTGACCTAAAGCTAGACTTTCAGCAGATTTCACTATGTTTATCTGTGTGAAGGGTTGAAGGCCTCTCCCCTTTTCCACCAAACAAAAGCAGCATCCATGTGCACAAACAGCTCAAGTTCGGTTTCGTCAGACCAAAGAACAGAGTTCCAAAACTTACCCCCATGTTCCAAATGTTCACAGGCAAACTTCAGTCTTGCTTTGATATTTCGTTGTGTGACCTTGAAGCCCACCATGACGAAGTCACAACAGTCTCACTTGTAACATCACGTCCAGCAGTGATAGCAACAATCATCCCGGCAGAGATCTGGGGATTCTTATTGATATCTTTGACTCTCCACAGTTTTCAAAATCTTGCACTTTTGACCATGCCCAGGTTTGTTTCCAACAGAATTTGTCTCCTTGTGCTTTGCATTGATGCAATGCAATGTTTTAGGCACTGTGAAACACCTGGAAATGCCAGTCTATCCTTCCCCCTTAAGATGAACATCCATTATCTTCTTTCTGAGTTCCAGACTGATTTCTTTACTTTTGAAATTTACTCTATCAAATTGTTTCTTACAAAGAATTTAAGAGTAGTCCCTCTCAATCAAGTGTTCAGGTTCCACTGACCCTGTTTATTGGAATCCCTTAAATAAAGTTATGTGCTGATTGTTTGCTTTTCAGTTGCTCACTGTCTCTGTCTGTCTGTAGGTTTATTTGATCTTTTTTTGCAGAAAACATTTATGTGAACAGTAAACCAAAACAACAGTCTGAACAATTATAAAATGCACATAGTCAAACTTGCTAAATGTGTCAACTGAATATTTGCAGTGACAATAAAAACATCAGACAGGACCTGAATGTTTTTTGCAATAGTAAAAAGAGGATGTGAAGTCACTCAGCTTTTTTGAACAAGTTAGAATCTTAGACTTTACTAAGTGGGATTTGGAGGTGAAGGGGATTACTAATCACAATTTCAAAAGATTTCTTGGATATATTCAAAGCAATTTGTAGACCAACCATGTAGGAAGCATGTAGCATATATGCTAACGTTGCTCCTAGAGAAAAGTGAACACATGGAAAGCTGTAGGAACCAGAGTGCAATAGTTTAACTCAACTGTTTTCTGACTGCCCTAAAATTGGGAATATCTTTTGGAACAATGGCATTGAAATTAATAATCAGGATCACTGATGCTATTCTAAAGGCTTATTTAGGCCCAACGCACCCAAGATGTTACAAATCTTTATTTTAATTATCGTTCTTTAAAATGCTCTATTCTTCTCATGCTCTGAGTCAAACATATTCACCACACATCAGTGCTACGTGGGCTGAGTGTTTGAAGTTTGTAGTTGTGTTTAATGGTCTTAACAAAAGCTTAAAACTCAGCTGGCGATATCATTTTTCCTCTCTCTGTCCCTCTGCTTGTTCTTGTTATTTGTCTTGTTCTCTTTATAGTGTGAATTCTGAGCTATGGGTGTAATACACATACAATTAGAAACGTAAACTTGAAATATATAAAGTCTAACATACACACAAGAGACACCAGAGACACAGCTTCTAATGCACTAATAGGCCACACACTCGTGGGTCACGACTAAAAAAACAGGGGCACATTTGAGCCACTCTGTCACCATCTTGGCAGGCGTTTATATGAGCAGACCATTATAATGCATCTGAGTGCAAAGACAGAGGGAAGGCTAAAAACAAGAATAAAAAACTCAGCATTTGCTGATGACAGAGAGTGTTTTAGTGCAGAAAGTGCCTGGTGAGAGAGTGGTTATGAAAGCAGTGCTAAAAGCTGCAATTTCACCCAGTATTAGACAGATTACTGTATCTCTCTGCAACCCTCTTTGAAGACAAAGTCAAACAGTTTCAACCCCTGTCACATTTTTTTATTGTCTCAGCTTTTTGAGACATACACATGTATAATACTGGACTGTAAGAGTCTTCCCATTAACTTTGGTGCAGTTGGGTAGAAATAGCAAGAATTTTGTCAGACCTTCTGGAGTGACATCAGTTGTCAGAGGAATACGCTTGAATTGGGATCATTGGCAATGAGATAAAAGGCCTTTTTTTTACAGAAGCAGCAAAGTGGGGTTGAACGAATCTGGACTGTTTGTGTTGTGTATATGTCTATGTGACTGAATGTGTGTGTGTGCAGTATGTGTGTGGGAGAGGGTATTAGCAGGAAGGTAATGGAGAACCCTGAGATCTGGTTACAAGCAACTTGAGAGCACTGAGAGAGAATTCAAGAGAATGATAGGTGGGTAAAGAACAAAGACAATGGAGTGGGAGAGCGTGGTGGTAGGCGGCTCAATTCTGATGCAAGAATAAAAGCTGGAGAAAAATAAAGACAGAAAGAAAAAGCTTAAGAAAATAAAAGTAAGAGACTGTAGGAAGGAATAAAACAAAGGAATATAACATAAGAAAATGAAGAAGGAAAGAAAGAAGTAAGTAATAACAGATAGCAGGGTGTGTGGCCAGGAGCAAGATGAATGAGTCATAACTCAGCTTCATTTGCGAATATGTCTCTTGACCTATCGACATACACATTGCACCATGTAATCCCCGCACATCGATCTGTTGACCTCCTGAGCTGCAGGATTGTTACTGCGCCTCATTGTTTTAGCATCTGAGCTCCTATATATATCCTAAAGCTCTTCTAGGCCAGCTCTCAGCCACTGCCTGTACGCTTTGCTGTAGAGCATATATACAATCAGTTGAAAACCCAAATGTTGATTTGAACATTTTTAAAGTTGAACTTGTGCTTAAACTGGAAAATACAAGTGTTTAACACCCTTTTCAGTATTCCATATTTTGGTTTATGGATACTGCACTCACAATTGGCTTAAAATTCAGTTATGATGCCCTATGATATATTAACTTCTTCAAGTACTACCAATTACTTCAAATGTATATCACTGTGTTAATCTGATATATAAAATTCTCCACTCGCTCCTTGCATTTTTTCCCCCTTCAATCTCAGTTCCTCTACCAGAGGCACGTGAGCTTTAGGATCCTGCGCAATATCTTTGTTGTTCCTAGAACTGCACTTTTCTGACATGTTGTTTATGGAATCTGCTGGAGCCTTTCTCTCAGTTTGGAGGTCACTGCCCTGAGTGTTACCACTGGGACCACTGCTGCCTTCACCTTCCACATCTTTTCTAGCTCTTCTCTCAGGCCTAGGTATTTCTCAGTCTTTTCATGTTCCTTCTTTCTGATGTTGCTGTTGCCTGGGACTGTGGGACTATGGCCTTATTCCCCTGCTTTTCCAGCAGTACTCTGTCCGGTTGGTTTGCCATTACCAGTTTGTCAGTTTGTATCTGAAAGTCCCACAGGATCTTAGCTCAGTCATTCTCAACCACCTATGGAGGTGGATCCCATTTTGTCTTTGGGACTTCCAGACCATATTCAGCACAGATGTTCCTGTACACTATACCAGCCACTTGGTTATGGCATTCCATAAACACCCTGCCTGCTAACATTTTGCATCCTGCTGGACTGTTGCAGGGCCATCTTTGTACAGCCTGTATCTAGAGTCCTGTCTGGTGTATGGCAGACCCCAGCCTCTATTGATCTTGTACTTGCAGCTCTTTTTCTTGTGCTGCCATAATTAGTGCGTATGTATTGTCTTTCAATCCAGCTTTGTCCAGCCACTGGTAGGATCAGCCACTTCATCTATCTGCCAGTGGTACTGTACATACCGTAGAGGGGTCTGTCCTTCTATGATGGTTCCTGTTCTTCCTCTTTGGGAAGTTGGGGCCATCTTCTTAATGTATTCATGGATCTTGGTTGTTTCATCGTGGGTAGTGGCTCTGATGCTCACTAGTCCTTGGCCTTAGTATATAGTCTCAGGGGGCTGGATTTGGGGTAAAACCCTCCATGCATTGTAAGGGGCTCCCTTGTCTAGATGTTAATATTAATAATAATACAAAATTGATCCCATTTGGGAAATTGTTGTTTTGATAGCTGCCAGACAGTACATGCTGGCACTAGTACAGGGTTTTGCTGTCTTTGTCCAATGACACCTCGACATGTAGACTGCCAGGACTGGGAATCAAACCACTCACCCTCGGGTTTGACTGCTCTACACTCTACCCCACTGAGCTATCATGTTAGTGGTTTCTATCTCATCTTCTGGCCAGCTTATTATGCCAGTGGGCTATGTCCACAAATAATTTTACTTCAATAAAGATGTGGATGAAAAATGTCATATTTTGATCTCCTGTGCAAATGCAGGTACAATGCTATAATTTGTTTTCTTTTTTGATATATAAAGTGTGGATATACAATACACATTTTAGATAGCTGGAGATTACATTTAGAACACATTTCTCAATTACATTTGAAGAATGATTGTGAAATTGCCAGCACACTATCGGTCAAGGGTAAAAATAAATAAAGAGCTGGAAATTAACTGTCACTTGTTATTGACAACATAATCTCAGTATGTTATGACAAGACAAAGAGTATGGCAAATAATAAATTATGTTCCCCAGGACTGCCAATGGGAGATTTTTAGGAAGCAAAACAGCCAGTAATGTAAGCAAAAATGGCTGTTGCCCGAAAAGCCTTTCTTGTAGTTGTTTTCCACTTCATCTTCTTGTTTATGACAGAACAACTGTATAATTTATATATGACACATATTTTACAATATATGTTTGAAATCAATCTGCCTTGTTGTTGCTTCATTTAAAATGATTTAGAAACATTATTCTGTTTTGGACCCAAACTACACTATTCACGAATATTGTGATTGACAGTTATTTTCAGCTAAAAAGGAGAAAAATTTCTTTTGGAAAGCTTTGTTCATCTGTAGAAAAGACATGTCACCACTGCCTTCACAGATGTCCTGATCTCCAGAGCATTCTTATTTATGTTTTAGATTGTTCCCAACAGGGAACACACAGATTCAATCCAGCTGTATTGTACTTGTCTAGAGCTGAGTGGGAGAATTGTCCTGCTTCTGAATCAATGACCAATTCAATTTCATGCACCATGCTGACATTTAACCAATAGAGCCAGAAAGGTTAATGGAATTCCATATGTACGCACAGACGACTTGTAGTGGCTGACTGTATCGCAATGCTACTTAGAAGAAAAGCCAAACTAAAGGGAGAAAATCCTCCTTCTCCAGCTAAGCCCTATATCAGCACATTTTAACACAAGGGCCACTGAGTGGAAGTGCATTAGATTAGCTTCTTTGGTCTGTCTGCCTCTCTCACATATACCTCTTCTCCTAATGTGTCTGGTTTTTAAATCTCTAACTCTAACCTCACCGTCATTTTTCTTCTGAATTTGTTGTTCTTGGTTCATTTTTGTCTCACTTTTCTTCGTCTTCCCTGTGTTTTCCGTGTCTGCAGCTTATCTGTCTTTCTCCCTGACTTTGTCTGTCTGCTTGTGCATCTGCCTGTCCTTGTATTCAATCTGTCTGTCTGCCACCTCCTTGCATTTTCTATCTGTCATGTCTTGTGGAAGCACAAGAAGACACAACACCCTATCATGATCTAATCATTCAACCAACCTCCTCCTTGATCTCCCTCTCTCAAATGCAGCTTTAGCTCTCTGCTGAAAAAGTGATTCTCCATAAAGCGACAGACTTACAAGAATGCCTGGGATCCCGGTTAAACCTGATGTAATTTCAGTTCATGAGAATGGCTGGAATCAGCATAGAAAAATGAAAGCAGAGTTTGCTGCCAACATTGTTGAGCCCCACTAGCTGTAGTGATGAGAGCAGGGTAGACACTGGTCCCTGGCTACCATAATGCAGCTGGACAGCTTATACAAAAACACAATTACCCAAACACAAGGGAGGGGTGCTCACCCTGCTGCTCTGATCCACTGCCTGGCTGGAGAAGAGATGCAGGCAATAAAGTGTGAAGAGAGAAGGAACACACACAGCAACATGGCATACCCACATTAAGGGAAATACAGCTGCCTTTAAGCAATGCCTGACGGGTTATGGGTAATATAGAGTCCTTCACATTGTGCACATCATGCTACACACATTGACAATGTTGAGCTACACACAGAGTGGGATACCATGCAACACAGGATGCATAACAGGAAATACACAAGTTAAATCAAGCAACAACAGATTCTAAGTCAACAACATGATTCATTCATACTAGTTCATACTAAAGTTTTGTTGTGTTAAAAAAATAGCAAATTGCAAATAGAGAAAAGAAGGTTGAATAATACAGACATACATACATGTTTTTGTACACTGTTCATACTGTGTGTGGCCCACAGCGTAATATTATATAAGTATATATATATATAATATAATATAATATTATATATATATATATTATATTATAAGTCCAGCTGACCAAGTTTGACCCATTCAAATCAATGTTTAATCCATGTGTGTCTGTGTGAACGTGGTGTTGTGTTCACTCACCAGGTTCTTTCCCTTAATTCCACTGAAAACTCTTGGAATACATTCAAAGAAGAGATATGCTGCAGCCTCTTGGTTGTCCTGCTTAAACAAGAAGTGAACCTGCTGATTATTCAGTGCAAAGCATGTACAACTTCCACACTGTGGTATCAGCTACTTATGGCTGGCAATACACAAAGCAGAGAATGTGCTCAGCTGGTTCAAAAATGTTTTAACCACTCTGCCTGAATCATTTCATCAAGTTACAAGATTCAAAATTCTTGAGAATAAAAAAACAACAACTTTATTTTACAGAAGCTTTTGCACACAACTGTCAGAATATTGCACGTCTGCACATTGTGCATTTGAAAGTGTTTCAGTTCCACAGCGACATTATACACAACACAGATATCCAGAAATATTCCCAGATTTTAGAAATGCAATCTGTCATAACTAAAAGACACACTAATCAACTCCTATAAATATTTAAAATCAAGAAAAAGAGCCTTAGACGTATTTTGGGCCATGTCAGGTGTACAGAAACAGTCCTGTTGCTTGTTGTTCTACAATGGTTTACGCTGGTATACTCAATGTGTCCATGTCTGCTTCTCATAAATAGGATTATTTTCAGAGGCTCTGGATGTCTGGATTTTTTTCTTTTTACCAACATGAGGTTGACCAGTGTTAAGATGATTTGTTGACTGTTCAATTCTTAATAACCACAAAGTACAAGTGGGTAAAATCTGCACATTAATTACTTAAGCTGGTTTTAATAATAACTTGGTACACTTTTACTGAAACTAAACTTTATCCATCTCTGTGGTCAATAGCTTCAGTAATGATCCATTCAGTTGCATATTACTCTTCTCCATGTGATTAGCATTATTTCTTCTGCTCATCAAAAGTTGCAATAAAGTTTATTTTTGCTTAATTCTAATTATGAAATTTTACTTTTTTTTTTACTTTTTTGTGGAAGTATTTTTGATAGTGTTGTCTTTGTTGGCTTAAATCCATAGACGTACAAGCTACTGGTTTAGTCTCAAAATATTTTAGTAGAATTAAATGTAATTCAAATATCGCTCGGATTATATATTATGTTTAAGGAAACTATAAACTATAAACCATTGGGAAGTGTCTTTGATATCACTGCAGAAACAGCTATGCCAGCTTGTTAACTTTGATTTGGTCTGTAGTAGGCATATTCAGTTTTGCATATTGTCCTTGTTAGCTCAACTGTTAAAGAAACGCTCTAATACACCAGAGATCTGGGTTCATGACCTTTATATATATATATAATTAAGATATAATTTAAATTTTTTTTCATGTGATCATTCCTGTGTGTCTTCATTGAAATTTAAAAATTAAAACAGTCACAATGATAATAAAAAAAAATTTAAACAGTGCATTTGTATGTAACTTTTGCTGTCAAATATTTTTCTGAGAGGCCCACAGGAATCTTTACGTCATCAAATCTGTCCGTCTTTAAAAAAGGTTTGGACACCCCTGCTCTTTACATAATTAGGTTTATTATGTAATAAACCAAATTGCTGAATTTAATAACACAAGACTTTAGAAACCATGGATCTGATTTGAATCTTTGCTCATGATTTTGCCAGGAATCTTAAAAATATTTGATTTGCAAGTGCCATTCTAAAGTTTGTAAGCTTCGGCACCTGTATGGTCATAGAGAGGGAATTTTTTACCTTTATTATTTTCTATAGTCTTAAATCACTTGGGTCAACTTGATTTTTTTCTTTGTTGTTGTTTTTAATTTCAGTTTCGAGAACCTACTGTGATGCATTGCCACAAATCAT
>JAUMHL010000030.1:4450339-4464973 GCA_032362345.1 Sandelia bainsii
TACTGAAAAGACCGAAAAATAAAAATAAGTTAAAGAAAGTTTAAGAAAAAGACATCACAAAGAGAGAGACTGCGAAAGAGCCTGCCGCAAGGCTCACGCCTGCGCATTTATTAAGGCTTTATTAAGTTTAATATGTTTACAGATTCAAGGAGAGAATCATTCATCCATCAAAAAAATATTTATACTTAATTTCTTTTCAGAAAATGACTAGTTAGAAGTAATTAATTACTGTTTGGTTATTTTTTGTAATAAGAATCTGCATCTGTAAGAGTAAAAAAGTACAATATTTCTCTCCGAACTGGAGTAAAAGTAAAAGTAACATTAAATGAAAATACTTCAGTAAGTACCACAAAACTGTACTTAAAGCTACTATGTGCAACTTTGAGAATCACGTTACCTGTAGCATGAACCTCAAACTCAGTCCATCCGCACACATCACCCCAGGTGAGTGGTTGGATTCCCAGTTACTCCAGGCTACTTGTCATGGTGTCCTTGGACAAGACATCATCTGCTGAAGCTGTCCAACGACAAAGTATTTCATTATTATTATTATTCTCATTATTATTATTATTATTAGTTTAACCTTCTCTGAATGGTTAGAAGAGAAGCCCCTCGCTCTAAGACCTAAAGAAGAGAATATCTCTGCACTAATGCCAGTTCTGTTCTGTGAATCTGTGTCACTAAAAACATATTTTAAAAAGTTGCATACTGTCGCATTAAGTACATTGCTGGAGAAAATATACTTACCTTCTTGCTACCTCTTCTGCTAGAAGTATAAAGATTAACCAAACTCATTCACAAAGTAGGGATTATACAAACATATACAGCCACAGATCAAAACTCTACTTTTCTTTTTTTTTTTAAAGAATGGATTCAGTTTTATTTTTAGTTTTTTTTTTCTTCTAATTTATCCATCAAACTCAATGTACTGTGCAGTCCTGTGATTTTATTGCTTCTGGAGGCGATCAGGAGGGGGAGCTAAACTTCCCCAGGCTAACCTGTAGTTTGAATTCTGGAGGCAGAAAACACAGTAAAAGATGTACAGTAGGTGACGGGCTCTGCAAAGCGTAGGGGAGCAAGGAAGAGCAAGGGTGGATGGATCAGAGCGGTTTGCATTCACGTCTCATGCTATTACTAGCTTAATGTTGTGAACCTTTTCATTATAGATTTAAGAAATAATAATTAGATTACACATATATTACAATAGGTGCACTCAGTTTCTCTAACCATGCAATTCTCTTGCTATGTACTTTGCGGTATTCAGTTTCTACTTATCTAATGTAAATTTTACCAGGTCTGACCTTGTGACATTACTGTGAGAAGTTTTATGGAGCAACTTGTGAGGTGCATGTATGAAGAGGTCTTCTATTTTGTACTTTTGCAGATCTTAAGAGTAGATCTACATTGCACTTATCAAATTGAGGACATGTGTGAAGATGTAATTATGCTTCATTAATTCATTAATCATCATCTTCTCTCCCTTTTCGGGGAGAAGATGGAGATTGAGTGTGGGAGCGGAGTCTCAGTGTTTGCACTTTCTTTCTAATGGAATGGACCTTTTGAGATAAAACTACTTACATGACTTCCACAGTCAGCACATTTACATATCACTGAGTATTTAAGACAAGTCCATTATTACTACCATCAGCTACCAATAAAATTGAAGTTTTACTTGTTAAAGTAAGGTCAATAGCTACAGTTTAAAAGATGATGATGCAGAGAAATCTAATTGATTTGTAGGTATGTTTTTAATCAACTTCTGTGAATAATTCTCACTATTTTCCTCATTTTCTCTTTAGAAAGTGAAAAGGCCTTAAAGATAATCTTCAGAAAAGTAGGCTGAGACAACGTTTCTTATCTCACTCTTTATGCTGCATAGCCAAAAGCTTTTGGAGGCTTTTGCCGTAAATGGACTGTGGCGAAGGTGAGAGTGCTCACAGGTCCCACGGACAATCTCTGGCCGCTCCTTCACCTCCTCCTCATCAGTATTCACCTCCCCTCCTCTCCACTCTCTCTTACACTCCCCTCATTCTCTGCGGACCTTAAGAACGACCTGCAAGGCTGACTGCTTCACTTAGCGCAGAGTCCTCAGAGGACCAACTGCTGTTTAAGGCCCAAATGGACGTATGTAACAGTCTCCCCAACTTAGTTCCCTCTTTATTTCCTTCCCTCCCAATTTCTTTTCATTAATCTCATCCTTCACTTTCCCTATACACCCCCCACCCTTCCCTTTTTTTCTCTCACCTCTTCCACTCCCCTCTCCTTTCCCTTCAGACCATTTCAGGCCTGTTTAGGTATGCATCATCAAGTGCACATTTAGAGATGTCAGAAAATTGATTGTTCCTCCCTCGCCTTCATCTTCACCTTCTGCTCTTTGGCTTGTACTCACATCTCTCTTTCTCTCTCTCTCTCTCTCTTTCTCTGCTCTTCCAAATTCAGGCTCCTCTAGTTTTTTTATTTCATTCATCTCTCTCGGTTCCCAGAATCCCCTGGGGCGTGACAGTCACTGCTGACATCTGTGACACACTCCACGGTCGTCATTCCCTGAGAAATGAGCTAAAGTGTGTGTTATTTTCAGTTGGTGCTTCATATGTGTGAGTGTGAGAGTTGATATGAGACATTTTTGGAGTTGTGTGCACGTCTGTGAGCAATAAATTAAGTGTATTTTTGTAATGTCCTTGTTCAAAATGCTTGTGCATATATTTTATACACCATGCCTATGTGCATCCATCAAACACTACATGTGTGTTTATGTATGTGTGTGGCCTCTATATATGTGTTTCTTGTGCTGTACCTAGAGTGTGTGGTGGATAGCTACTGCTTGTGTGTTGCCTTACACTAGGTGCCTTTGTCAACTTTCTATAGGGTTAACTAAGGTTTAAAGGAAAATAACAAATCAAAGCAATGTGTTTTTGCAGAGGACGGACAAAGAGTCTTCTGCTGTTTGAACATGTTAAAACAGAGTGCCAAGTTGATAGTCTGAGCTACGGCATTAGCGTAGATCAGTAGAGCATAAGATCTGAACCTTCAAATGATTGTGCACCCACTTCCAAAATGCAGATGCCCATTTTTATTTCATCACCTTTGAGTACAGCACACTTACTGTATTCTCAATTTACTGGGAGGAATATATTTCCATTATCTCCAACCCTTAGCCTCTTCCTCATTTAGTGTAATTGCTATGTGCAGGAGATGAAGGCATAATTGGTTATAAGAAACAAAAAGGAAAGAAATACTGTACAAATTGGGCATCTTACCAAATAACAACCATGTACAGGTACATGTGCTCTTTTGTGAATCTGAAATCTAGCTTGTTTGTGATAAGAATCATCATCATCATCATCATTGCAAAACATATAACAACATACTGTATAATTTTCTTTTGAACATCATCTGTATTGGTTATGGTAACATATTATTTCCAAAGTGGGAACCCAGAGACATTATGCCAGAATCAGCTGGGTCAAGAAAGGATGGGAGATGTTTTAGATTGTTTGTCCTAGTCCACTTTATTTGCAGGAAAAGTTCAACATGATCACACCTGAAAAACTTCTAATCACAGCAGGCATCTGGAAGTTTAACTGGGAAGTTTGTCTATGTACTGTATTAGAAATTTACAACAAACAGGACAATAATTTTACTACACTTTCTCTCAGTGGCACATCTTTGCCATTCCTACATTTTTCATCCATATTTTTTTTTCATTGCTGCTATTTCTAACATTTTATCATCACCATCACTATCACACAATCCGACTGCAAATGGTAGCATCACTTTCACACACAGTCACTTAAAATGTATTTACTGGCTCACTGGATCACAGCTGTGAAATCGCAAAAAATGAGAGCAGCAAAATATTGTTGGATGGAAATATAACGAGGCCATATCTTCAAGGGGAGGTTCACTGATTTTACATGTTAAAGTCGGTACAGGTTTAGGAGAATACTACTGCATAGGTGATCAAAGTTGTGTAAAGCTTTTTGTTGCTCCAGAAGGGCTGAGCTAAATCTGACAAATTGCCTCAAGTGATGTCACCTAAGTCAGCACCAGTTAGACCTGAGGACAATTTGGAAAAATAAAAAACATGATGGTGGTGCTGAGTTAGAAATAACCGAGCAAATCATGAAAGCTGAGGCTGAAGGCTACATTGCTGTTGGTGCTACTGTTCTAAACTAACACACCCAAATCTCCAAACTGATGGCGATCAAGTAGCACTGTGGGTAACGTAGGCACCAGATTTTTGAAAAGGAAGACACATACTTTGAATAAAAAAAGACATATTGTTGGTTCTGCTGCATCAGTTCAACAGTCCAACAGTGTTAAAGTAATGCAGTCTTTAAACATGCATTCTTTGTTCTTGTTTGCTAGCTACTCCCTTTCGTTTAAGTCCAAACATTACTAGAAAATATCCACCATCTGCCTTTTTAGGGATGTTTTCACGTCTCATATCTAAATGAACTCGGTGACTATATTATTAACTACTAACAACTAACTACAGATTGATATGACAGCCAAAATTACAAAAATAAGACCCTATTATCAAAGAGCAGAATCATTCTTTAAGGTAAAAGGGAAAAAAATACAATAATTCTATTATTGTTATAGAATTTTTCAAACTGCCACAGACAGTAATCTATTTTACCTTGAAGAGCAATGATTTGGCTGCAGGGCTTACATGAATTTTTAACAGTTTTTGGGGAGGTCAAGGGAAACTTCGAGTCAGAATAAACAACTGCACTGTGCACTGAGCTTTACACAAACACATCCACAGAGAGAAAACAGAGAACTGAGAAGCTGAAAGGGAAAAAGCAAAAGCCCACAGAGACCAAACATGCAATTCAGCCCCAATAAGCATCAGCTTGACTCTAGACTGATGGCAATTTCTCAGAAACAAGTATGGAGTGCGTCCACTTAAATGGCTTAATGATAGATATTGAAGTGCTGCAACCACAAAGAAGGTGATAGGAAATTTTATACAAAGATATTGTTCATTTCATGTCACTGTCAAACAATTGCTTCCTTGTCTCTTATTACTAATACTCACATAACATTCCATATTTTGACAATGAATACAATATCTTTGTTATCCCCTTATAGACGCTTACAGTATAAGCTAGGATGTGAACATTAGTGCAATACATTTACCATAATACATGTTTTCATGTATTTGATACCAATATTTTTGCTTTTGTTACAGCCATTGCTAAATTCAACTTTATGGTTGATACGATCAGCTGAAGTCACAATCACTTTGTTTGCTGACATTTCAGGATTTGAAAATTCACTATCAGATCTATTAGTCTATTTTGGAAGCAACAAACAGTGTTTAATGCATTGTAGTATGAATATTATATGATTTTCAGCAAAATCTTATCCAGTATATTTATTCAGAAGTGTTCAAGTAGAGGCTACTCACAGTCAGAAACAAAATAGTACTGCAGCACTGCAGTTAATTATTGTAATTCAGTACTTTCATTCTTGAATGATCAGTGCATAATGATGCTTGCAAAAATATTCTCTGAAAGAGTTGTTGCATCATTGTGTGAAGAGTGTATAGTGAAGAGCTGTTTGTCAGAAAGAATACTAAATAGGACTTATTTGTGTTGGTGAGAAATTCTGTGTCTTTTGGCAGTGACTGCTGAAGAGGAAAGTGTGACGGCCACACACCTCCTCTGGAAGGCAAGCTGCGATGTGTGACTATGTGCCTCCTGCCCATTTTGCTGGACTTATCACAAACAACACTTAGAAACACATATACACAAACCTATGTGTAAATACCAACATACACACACACACACACACACACACACACACTGTAGCTCTTCTGCTCACAACGTACTGTGCATTCCTAAAAAGTAATTAAAGTCAAATGATTAAGCATTCAGTTTGAAAGTGCACCACCAGTCACCAATTAGTGCAAAAATACAAAATATTAAATTGAGCTAATGTAGTGTACAAATGCACAACTTCTTTACATGAGAGACTGTTTCCAATTCAGCCCCACTGACCCATAAGATACTTCAGGTGTCAGTTCTTTGATCTATCGCAGTTTATTCTGCCTCGGTGCCGGTGACAGCTGTGACCAGACGCATATTGTTTTTTTCTATTAAATCAGCACGTAATTCCACTTGGATTCAAGGACAAAGAGATTTTGGTAGTCAAACATCAGGGTCACTGTGGCTTTGTGTCCAACATTAAAGACAATAAGAGGTTCTAAGGAGAGAGGTGTTATTATGGTACAAATTGCAAAGCCCACTGAGACATCAGGTGATTTATATTATTAATCAATTTGCTTTTATGCTTATTTAAAGCACCTTGAATTGCCATTGTACATGAAAGCATGCTATACAAACAAAATTGGCTTGACAAACTACCACTTATTTGAATCCAAATCATACTTTTACTTTGTCACCATAGTAAATAGGAACTCAGAATGTGGGAACCAAGAATAGAAACAAATTGGCACAAAATTGATATACTGTTTATGTAGGCAGCATATTTATTGGAAGGCCACATAAACAAATGTCAAATGTGCTTCATATGCAGACCTGGCAGAAGGCTCTCTCAACAGTATCTGACACTTCACACCCACTTTACCCTAAATACAAATACATTATAAAGAGGAAAATTAAACTAAACTAAAAATCACTCTTGTGATTCCAATATGAGGAACCATGGTAGAAAAAATCTTCAGGTGAACTGCCCGGAGGCGGCAAGCAAGGAGGCTGTAGATCTTCAGGTGGGTGGCCAAGAGGCAGCAGGTGTTGAGTGCATCAAGGCTCAAAATAGAACAGGATGGGAACTGGCAGGCTTTGCCCCCAGAACTGGCAGGGTCATAGGAGACCTCTGAATTCAGTGTCCAGGAGAGAGAGGAGACAGTGGTCTTCCATTTGGGCCTTTAGTTGGGACCAAATCTCTTCGGCCTCAGACAGACTCAGGGTGATAGGGGTCTCGTGTTTGCAGGTCTGGGAACATGGCAGGCCAGTGGGGCCTGTGCAGCCTGGGGCTCTGGTGTGTGGCATGGTTGGGGAGAATGAAAAGCAGGGCAGACTATGAAAGTAGTTACTGGCATGGAGTTTTGTCTGATTTGTTTGTTACTTCAGTACAGCTGAGAACGGAGGCAAGCAGAGAATTAGGCCCACTGGCTCTAGCAGCCTTGAACTTGGCTAGAGCAGCATCCTTGAGGGACTTAAACTCAGGAAACTTACAGATTGGGCTAAATCATGGCTAGCAAACAGATATTCTACACCACTTCTCATGTCTGAAATTCTCTTTGTGAAGCTCCCCCTATTGAGCAATGTTAGGAGCAGAGGAGAACATGGTGGCTCTTTTGTCACAGGGTAGCCATTTTATGCTGTACTTGAAATCTTTTAACACTAAGAGAAGGCCTTTTAGTGTGTATTTTAATTGTTGATGTTTTGTATTTTGTTATATTTATTTGGACGTATTTTAGGGAACCGGTGACCCCGGTGACCTGGAGCGAACCGGTGAGACGGACAGACAAGAGATGAGAGACGAGAGACAGGTGTTGTGTGTTGACAAAAGGAAAAGCTTGTGGCACAGCAGGAGGTACATGGATGGAGTGACAACGGTGTGTGGTGACAAGAGGCCGAGTGCTGCAGTTAAAGAAGCTTGCCATCGACTATGGCGGAGTCACGAACCGGCTGCAGTGGCCTTGAGGGATGCATAGCAAGGGGAGATACGACGAGGAGACAAGGATACGGGACCCACCTGGTACGGAGCACAATGCCAGATCAAGTCGGCAGGGCAGAGGAAAAGTTCCATGCCTCTCTCCCCCTGTGCTAAGGTGACTGTGGCATCGTGACATCGAAGGCTTTGCCAGGAGATGGGACGATGGTGCTGTGGACCTCGTGAAGCAAGAGGTTGGATGCTGCAGCCTTATTCCTCTTCACCCTCTTCACAGTACACTTCTACCGCCTAGTTGGACTTTTCATATTCTTAAGTATTAGGGATTTTTAGATTTGTCTTTATAGCTGGAGATTTATTAGAATTCATTTTAATTTACAAACTTGTAGTGATATTTCCCTTTGATTGTAATAAATTTGATGATTGCAGGTTTATCCACTGGTGTAGTTGGCTTCTACATTTTATACCTTAAAATGGAACACATTTTAATCTTAAATCCCTTACACCTCCCTCAAACTTGTATACTGGGTCCTAGTGTGGTCAGACCTTACTGTGAACAGTGTAACAAAATGGCGACAACAGTATACCAGGACAGAGAAGAGAACTTGATTGATATGAGGACAAAACTACTACTGCAACAATGAGGAGAAACAACCAAGAGCAAAACCACTAGCAAGAAATTAACATGAGCATGAGACTAGGAACAAACTAGAAAGCAGCAAACCAGAAATACAAAACAGAGTTCATAAACCAAAACTCACAAAACAACGAAGAGAAGAATCTAAATCCAAAATAATGTAAAGTCAGGGAACCAAGGGTAGAACATGGGTAGAACAGCAGAGGAGTACAACAACAAAAGACCTGACAATGTATGATTGTGGGAGAAGAGTAAATATGGAGTGAGGCTGCAACCAATTAGGCCATTGGCGGCAGCTGAGCATGGTAGTGGTGTGTGTGACAGTGTGTGTGTGTCTGTGTGTGTGTATGGCCGAGAACCAGGGTATGGTTTAGCAGTGACGTGGTCAGGTATGTATGGGCACAGAAAAATAATAACATGAAGAAACTAAGAAACAAGGAAAACTAAAAGTAAAACAAAGACATAAACCATGACATTGTTCAAACATAATTTTTGAGCCTTTACTTGCCTTATATCCTGTGTTGAGGTATCTGCTGTCCATTAGTGTAAACATGTAATAAATAGATATAGTAAACACTTTCATTTACGTTCTCCAGAAGCAGCATCTTATTTTTGTCCCAGTCAAAACAGTCCCAGTTCAGTTGCAATTTTCATCAAACTAATCAGAGATAGCATATAACCCCTGTTTTAGCTTTTCTGCATGGGTTGTCCTTTAAATTCAAACTGTGATATAGGATTTCTTTAATCACCTAAAAAGTCTTAATATGACATGGCACATTCTTATATCCATGACTTGTGAACTCCTTATTCCGTGACTTTGTATCTTAAAATGTTAAACAGGCTAAAGCCTGTTATCTTCCAGCTCAGCCTAAACTGGTTATAAAAAGGGGCTTAAAATGTACACTATCTGTTCTCACTTGTGTTTCCAATTATGATTGTTTTTTATAAGTTAATAAGGTGTCTTCCTTCCAGTCAGTTCTGTTTTTTTCTGTCTTTATGATGTGGTATTTTTAATTGCTTTTTATTGTTATATTGTTTATGCAGGACTCATCATCTCACCTCTCTCACATAAACATGCCAACACTGTTTTAGCGAGTCTCACAGTGGAAAAAAATACAGGCTACGGCAGTCTATACCCAGAACCTTGCTTTTTTTATAGTATATATGGCACTGCTCATGCCTGAACTTCTGATAAATTACACAGCAAAAAAGTAAGTTTTGCCATGGTGAAACTGCTTCTGCAACAACATTTAGACCGCCTTGGGATATTAAAACCCAACAAAAACCCACTAAAATGCATATTAATGAGAATAATGATATGAACAACATGAGCACATTCATGCATTGTGGAATCACTTCAGTACTTCCCATACACAAGCAGTGCGATATTGATGAATTATACAATACCTCGAAGGCAGTCGCTGGAGTGGAAATCTCTGCTACAGCCGAAAAATCCTCTTAAACTTACTGCCTGCATTGTAGTTTATACAGTTTGCTATTTCATGTTCGATTTTTAAAATAAAATGG
This sequence comes from Sandelia bainsii, assembly GCA_032362345.1. Classification (NCBI taxonomy): domain Eukaryota; kingdom Metazoa; phylum Chordata; class Actinopteri; order Anabantiformes; family Anabantidae; genus Sandelia; species Sandelia bainsii. The sequence continues at coordinate 4,460,151 of JAUMHL010000030.1, forward strand.
CACAGGAAATGCCAGTTAGTAGCCAGCTTGAAGACCCTGGATGTAGGATTGATCAATCAACACAAATGTTCTGTATAGTTGTTTCAATAAAATAACCAGATGAACCAGATTGCTGCAGAAATTCTGCTCACTATAATAATGTTTTTGTTTATCATTTGTCACAAATGTCATCCTATTTCCATTGCAACCCATGACATACATCACTTCCACAGAACAAACATGCAGACAATGTTGGTATTTCTTTGGAGTTAAAACAAATTCTTATATACAATATGCCATGAAAGTGCTCAGCCTATTTAATGGCAGTCTGCCCTGTGTAAAATGTATGGCTGGTGGAAGAAGAATGTACTTTATCTTCTTGGAAATATGAACATTCTTGAAAAATGTTATTGCAATTTGTCTTTTAAAGGTATAGTGACAAGGTAAAAAATGTAACCTTATAATACAGCTTCTCAAGGACTGGATTTGGTCATAAAGCATTTGAGGTTGTGATGTGATGATTCACCTAGATGAATATTACAATTCATTCTGAAGGGGACATAGATATGTGCAAATTTGACAGCAATCTATCCATTAGTATTTGAGACATTGCAGTAAAAACCTAAAATATCCCTCAAATGTAAAGAATAAATAATATTATTCTCTAACTCTAACCGCACTAGAGGTAAAGTCAGAGGATCTTTGAACAATGGCTTTAGCAAATTTTGCGTTGCTTATGCTTCAAGTCATTAGAAAGCATAAGTGAAAACATTCATCTGCTGGAAAAGTCAATCAATTACCAAAGTAATTAAGGCTGATACTGTAGGGAAAAAAGTGAAAGACGTATAATGGCAATCCACCCAGTAGGTGTTTCAGGACATTTCAGCTTTGGATAAAGTTATCCTCCAACCATTCGACCAACACTGCCATCCATTAAACTTTATCTCTAAAAATGTTATCTCCTAATAATTAAAAATGTAAATTTAATGACCGTGCATGTCGATGTTCAAATTAACAGTATTTAAAGTGTCAATCCATTTTGACTTCTTTCAGAATGGGGTCATTTCAAGCTCAGTGCTAGATTGCTCCTTCTTTTATTGTCTCTCAGGTATCTATTCCCCATTTCTTCTTTTTCTCATTCCTCTATGTTTCACTTAATCAGGCCTACACTGGAATTAATTGATTATTTGTATAAACAAACAAACAGACCAATTAATCTGTATTGGGCCAAGATTTGTTCTTCACAGCTCCATTACATGCCCATGAACCTCTGGAGAGGAGCACAGAGACCTTGCAGAAATTTAATAATGGATTAAGATAATTCCAGCTGGGCTCTGAGAGAGACATGCTGTTTGTTCCACTGTTATTAGCCATCCAAAAGAAGATGAAGGTGTATGTTTTTTTGTCCCCATGAAGAGAAGAAGATCATGATTAGGATGGAGAGGAGGATGCTGGTTTCCTCTGTGTGCAAAGAAGCCACAAAAGAAAAAAGGTGTTAAAAAAGTGATGGAATAATCTCTCCTCTTAGTCTTCATCATCATCTTCCCACTCACAGCTGCCACAACTGTAGGAACAGAACATGTTGTACTAAGAGGTGACATTTAAAATTTCTTCATGACTGATGCAACAGCAGCAAAGCACAGTTAACTTTATGTAATGTACATTAGGACAACTATGGAAATGTCACAGGCTAAAGCATGCTTTACGTTTTCCCCTCTTCATCATCTCCATTTATACTCTTCTCAACCATTCTTTAACATTTCCTTCTCCTCTCCCTCCTCTTTCCCCTCGTTAATCTATCAAACCCTGATCTCATGTCAGTCCCTCAACCTATCATCTCCTCTCCTTCTATTAAAGTGCTTCATCCTCCTCCTCTATTATCACATCCGCTTCTGCTATCACAAAAATCACCGCTCACATTCCTTTTTAACCATTCGTCTTACATTTTCTCTTCATCCTCCTGTCTCCTCATCTCCTGTCACTGCCATCGACCCTACATTCCTTGTCTTCATCACCGCCATCATCTCACTCACAGACCCCGTGGTGCAGTATTTGTATGTGCAGAATGTACTGTACTCTATATGAGCCATATGCTAATGCAGCAGGCTGCCGAGCATTAAAGAGGACCAATTTCAGGAGTGCTTGGCTACGTTTTATTACAGCTCATAAGCCCAAGGTCAGCTGTGTAAGATGAAGTGGCAAGAGCGTCCCGTGCAGCACTCGAATCATTTATCACCAGGCCTGAGTCTGCTCTGCCTCTCTTCCCTGTTCACCCTCTCTCATGTTCGAGCACAGTTCACATACACATCCACCTTTACTGTAATTTATGTCTTTGCCTGTTTATCCTGACACACTTTCTCCCATGGTCTCTCTCCACATCTCTCTTTATCTTTGTAGCTTTCTCTCACATTTCTGTGTACAGTTATCACCACTTTACTCGTCATCTCTCTTTCCTCTAGTGCACTCACATTTCCATTTCTGCATTTTTTTAAAGACTTGTTGACTGTTGATTGGCATAATTTTCTGTTGATAGAAAAGTTATTGCCAAAACATTATGCAAAATGTTAGCAGGTGTTTAGCTGATAATGTTACAATCTACATGTGCTTTAGATTATTGCCAGTACACATATTTAAACTGTATATATTAACTGTTATGTCCTAATGAAATAAATTAAGTACAACGCAGAGCATAGCGGGGTGTAGCACAGCACAGCAGACCTGAGAGGGCTGGGCGGAGCAGACTGGATTGATTTTAAGTGTCAAGTTAATATCCCTTCTTCCCCCATTTGGTCTTATTGTACTTTGCTCTACTGTTGTCACCATCTAGTAACTGTTTGTGCTAAGCATGTAGCATACAGTATGTTAGTTTCTGTATGCAAATATGATTGATGAGGGACTATGAAACTGAACCAATACAAAGCAAAATTGTGGGTTATAAGACCAAAGTTGATGGGAACTGCACACTTTGTAGTAATATTCAGTGGTTTTATCATTATAAGTGACAGCTTCCACAACATAGCTATTTAATCCTTTGTTAAAATATTCAGTAGTGCAGCTTTAACCTGTTTTTTTTTCATTAGCTTAATTCTAACAACCTGCGTAATGCAGAATGCAAATGCTGTTCTCCAGTGTCTGTACATTTCTGTGTGTTGTTCATCTAATAACAGACTCTGCCTGTAAATACTGAGTCACCAGTTACTTTTCTCTCTACATGTATTTATTAAAGTAAACTCGTAGCGTGTAAATATATTTGGTGGAGAACATGTTTTTTGTGGCCAATATTCAGACCATGACCTCACCAAAGGACTGAATATTAGATCATATAGCCATTGGAATGAAAAGAATGAAAATACTGTAATACTTGAAACAATACAAAGGAAATACTGGTTAAAGTGGGTTTCTTCTTTTCAGTCCCCCCTTTAACTTCAGCTTGCTGTGTTCCATGTGGGGCACACAAACATCTCCATCTCTCATCTTTTTTCAGTTTTGTTTTGTCTCCCCTTTCTAATTTATCCCCATTCTTCTGCTCTCCTTCCCTTCCCTTCTCGGTCTCTGCGGGGGGTAGTTAGTTTGATGCAGCTCCTCTGCAGCCTGATCACAAGATGAAACAACACACAGCATGTGTGTTTTTGTGTATCTGATGGGGAAATCAGAGGGTCTGTGTGTCCTCAGAAGTGGCAATGGACAAGTAGATTGGGTCTCTTCACATGTGTATACATATCTATAAAAGGAATTGGGTGTGTGTTGAACAAGCCATGTGTATGTGTGTAAGTGAGAAATCATTTCTTCTGACTGCTCTAGTGTAAAGAATATGTGCTATGTACTGTATGTATGTGCGTACTTGTGTACCTGGGTGCATGTCATTTCACTGGTCTACCACTTTTCAGAAATGATACTGAGAAAGCTTGACACTGAATGTGCGACACTGACAGAGAGGGTGAGAGAAACACAAAGAAAGACATGAGAAACAGAGGGATGGGGTGAGAGAAGGAGAGACAGAGAGTGCTGACACGTTGGCTGGCCAGGTGCCACTTCTTTTTTAGGAGGTCGTTTAGAAGCTCATCTGCTAAATGGGCACTTTGATTCTTCAGCTCCAGCCGTCTCATAATTATTATTATTGTCACGGCTAAAGCTCAGGCATAATAGCTTGTAGCCTCTGCTGCTAAAAGTCTTAACACAGATGAGGACATGTCCTGGTGCAGCACTCCCAGCTTCTTAATGTCCTTTTTGGTCTTCTTCTAATACTATATTTACATTAAATTAAATATTAAGATGCAGTTTATGTGTGAATTTTTTCAGCACTATCATTTTTTAGATAGTTAAGCAAAAATCTTAATCTGTACTGAAAGAGAGGCTGAACCTCTTCTTTGTCCTGTTTTGTTTTAGTCATGCCAGCCACAGTTATTTCCTATCGTAGTTGCTTTTTGCCTCATTACATTTTACCTAGTAAAATCTGCTCTGACCAAACTATCACTCTACTGACTCTCAGCTAGTCAGGATAATGATCAAGTCTAACTCTACTGTACTGTTATTTTCTCGCTATCGGGGGTGATAGCGAGAAAATAACAGTACGGTACAGTACACTCCAAACCACGGAGAAACTGATTTCATCAGATGTTTCCACTCTCAGTATAGTTTTTGAAACTATTTTGGAAAATAACATCTTTGGAGATGTTAAGGATGGTGGAGGGAGACCTGTGGGTAGTGATGGCCAGATGAAGCTTCCTGAAGCTTTGAAGCCTTCCAGCCAATTGGTTCGCAAAATGTTTCATTTCTCGAGGCTTCATCTCTGGCTTCATGTGCACACAAACCCCCTGCTGGTCAAAGACTGTAAGACAGGCAGA
>JAUMHL010000030.1:4465073-4513049 GCA_032362345.1 Sandelia bainsii
CAAATCGCGAACCACTTTCTGAACCACTCACGTGGTACGTCCCACTAGCGAGGCTTCATACGTCATCACATACGTCACCGAAGCAAGCTTCGATACACGCTTCGCAAAAAATTCCCTGGATTACTCGACACACGCTTCGAAGCCTCGGCACGACAAGTCCCATCACTACCTGTGGGAGCAGCTGAAATGTTCAAACTATGTTTTATCTGTAGCTTGCATCAGGCGGGCATCTGGGGAGATTATACAATATACAAAACAACAAAAAATTGCCCATTAACTGATAATCAAATGTGACAGTCAACAACCAGTGTTGCATACAAGAAGACTCCTGCCAGTCGAGAAATTACTGCTTTTAGCAGGTTAGCATGCTATAACTCCAGCCATAAACAATTAGTGCAAAAAAGTTTTGCAATGATCAGTAGTCTAACTACAAAACTGGAAGTACAGTAGCGCTACATCATTAGCTGGGTTAAATAAATTATAAGATTTCCAGTGCTACTTTGAGCAGGTCAGATATACATCACTGTCAAAAGATTACTGGTGGATGAACCGTGGTTTTGCTAGTTTTTCACATTTAAAACAGGATTTGGACTCAAACAACAGTTGATTCACATCAAGAACAACATGAGCATATAGGATTATAGTCAAAGATTCAGTTTCCTGCAGCAACGTGTGTGTGAGGAGCTGGAGGAAAAACAGAGACTTGTTATGATGTGTAGCTCAGGAGTCAAAGTTAGAGTTAGAGTTAAACTTGGAGGAAAACTGGAGTCTGGTTAAACATAATAATACACGACTAGTTCAGCTGTTTTACCAAAAAAACTGACGACCTTCTTCACATCAGACGTGATCAAACATCACCAAAATTTCACATCTCTTCCCCCTAAGATTCAATGCTGCCTCGGGTCTATTAGGCAGACAGTGGGGCAAAGTTGCCTCACCTCTGACACAACCTCGCGAGGAGACTTAAAGGAGGGTCAGTGTCGACCCCTGTGCCATTTTGGTACCTTTTTTGCACAAAAGCGAGGCAGTGCATTGGCATGGTAAACAGTGGCTGCTGGTGAAATAATTTTTTGGGGGGGGCGCACTTTTGCAAGTCAGTTTTAAGTTGCGCTCTAACCACATATCACCACCAGTATAAGCCAAAGCACCATTATCATGCATCACACTATTTTAAAAGATTAAATTAAAGTAAAAATACACAGTCTGTGTTTTCAGTCATTTACTATTTATAAGTAAATTTCACCCGTCTCTCCTTCAACTGAGAACATGCAGTCAAGCAGCTCATTCTGCACTGTCTCAAATGTCCCCTTAAACACAGTAACAGTTTGCAGGTGCTGCTGCATCCAGGGATCCAGCAAAGTCCACCAGCCCAATGAAAATACCAGGATTTTCTGAGTGTTCACGTTCATCATGACCATGCAACGCAAGCTCAAACACACCAAAGAATTTAATGCAGTCTATTATCTTAGACAAAATGTGACCGTTTTTGTCATCCTCCTCATTATGTCATCTCATTATGCCCTATCCTGTAGCTTTCAATAAGCTGCATAGTGATATTCACATTGCCAATCATAACATGACACATAGCATTTTTCAAGTGGCTGCTAGTCTGTTCATGTTCTCACTTTATCAGGAAAATGTATTAAATCTATGATACCTGTCTGAACCCAGGCTTGTTCTGATCCTGACAGCTGACAGAGGAGGCAGGGAAACAAAACAAAGCTCCGGTCTCAGGACAGACAGTTAGCCAGGACTTCTTCTCAGACCAGTTTCTAGAGAAAGACCGAGTGTAATTTCTCCCTCTGTCTTGTGTTTGTTGTTTGATATTAATGTCCAGAATTTTGCGCCCCAAGGTTCTCCTATACTTTGTGTTGGAGAGGGTTCCAGTGCACATGCACCAGTTATAGCGTAGGTCTATGGTAAAGATTTTTGCGCCCCAAAGGAACAGGAAATACGTCACACGGCCGTTCAATCGCGGTAAACGAGTGAGAGAACATTTTTCAACAACATTTGAATGCAGATTATACACAGAACTCACGGTCTGTATAATATATAGATTGTTTATTTAAAATAAACTAATTATCTTGCAGGCCCTCGATTACAAATTCCAGGTAATGTCAGAATGTGATCTCTGCTGTGTTATGCCATGCCTCCCTTACAATCTGCACAGGTGTCCCTGCCCCTCATCTGACTAGGACAATCTCAAATAATGCCGGCATTGTCCGAAGTTTATATGTGAAAACGGCTTAAGAAACCAATCAAACAAGGCCTGAAGAAACAAGGCAAGATTCAATGTATAGTGCTGAAGTGTAGGACTCCGGGGAAAAAGAGTCAGTCACTCGCTGTGAGACTGGAGAGCCTTGTTGTTCTGACCAGCCCTCACACCACAGGAGGTGTGCACACTCACACACTCGCACTACATACTCACACACACATCACCTTTTTCACAAACACACATATCCACTTCAAACACATGCAGTCTTCCTAATATACCCTTCAGATCTAGACTCCCCATCCCCTGTGTCGCCACCCCTGGCGATGCCCAGGCTTGTTATCTCTACATGTACCTCACCCTGTCTTCCTCCTCCTCTCCACTTTCCAGTACCCCTCAGAGACTGGAGCACTCGTTTGATAGCACAGCCGGGGACCAACCGCACAGGAGCACTGGGGCTCATACCGATGAAGTCGGCCTATCTAGGCCACAGTAAGCACACATTCTCATCAAGTGCTCTCTAATTAGAATTCACTGATACTGTAGGTTTCCAGGCAAGAGGAGAGAAAAGCCTTCTATAGATAGAATGAGAAGAATGTCTAATTAAGGTCTCATTCTTCTCTGAGTCTGATTGCATAGCATCCTCCTCTCCCCCTCATCCTCTACAATTATGAAACCTGTGCTGGCCTTTCTTTGGTCCACGTGGGCTGGGGTTTTTTATCTTGCCAGCAATGGGGTGTGAGGAGACTGACAATAACACTGGTGGAAGGTCTGCAGGGCCAAATGCGTGGGCAGGCAAGAGGAGCATCTGTGTTTGTGTGTGTGTTTGTGAAAGAGTCAGAAAAAGAAAGAAATGAGAGAGGCTGCACATGCTGTGATTATCTTTTAAGAGTGAGTCAAATTGCATTCAAGTCATAACCAGTGTACATATGCAGAAGTATCAGAATCCAAAACCAACTACTGCAAACAATAGCAAAAGAAAATACCAAATTTTTGCAGCTAGCAGCCTGCAAAGAATATCAAACTAAATGTGGCAACAAGCCAAACCAATTAAGGTATTGAATGCAACTACTTCTTCACAAAATAATTACTGCAATTAGCAACCAATTAACAATCAACACCACCATAAATAATGCAACCACAGAATTAGCACAAACATCTTGTAGCAGACAGAGACATCTCCTTCCCAGCTACCGTAGGGCTACATGCTATGAGAATGAGCTGTCCTCTCGCTGCAGCTCTCTTTGGCATGTGGTGGTACTGGTGTGTGACATAATCACAACTTTCTGGTAGGTTCTTTGCAAGACTAAAATGATGACTGCTGTGGGTACCGGTCCTGCTTCACAGTGACGCCTGGGTTCATGTGCTGAACCTGGGTTGACGAATAGTGCTGTGCAGTCCATGACACAGATTAGGTAAATGCTAGTAACAATTGTGCAGCAGTTTGTTTTGTGGCATGTTAATAATGTCTATTGTTTGCTTTACAGCTAAGATATTGACACAGCTTATTTGTTTGGTTGCTTTATTTTGGGGGGTTTTCTTTGTTTGCTCCATTTCGTTTGCCGTCCATCATGGTGGGCCAGTTCATTTCCACCTGAAGACCTGGATAAGGCGTATGTGTAGTTATACTGATGTTCCAAACTGATGATAATTGAATTCTTGTGTTGTATGAGTATTTTTGTTTCAGAGGTGAACGTGGCATCGCTCCTCACCCCATGATTATTTGTGAGTGGTAATATTTTGCACTTCGTTCTCTAATTTAGCACATACCCTAATTATTGATTTGTTGTGTGTGAGTGTCTAAAGTGTGCAGTCCTTGACTTGTCCTGGACAATCTCAGTAACAACCTGCATCAATTACACCCCCACTGGTGAATGTGTAACTGTTATAATATCTCATTTTCATTTAGGAGAGGGGTTTATATATATTATATGATTTTTAAAATTAAAATGTCAGAGGTCAGGCTTCAGTTATACAAATAAACACATGTTGATATTGATTCAATAATTTGAATAAGAAACAATTATTCATCAAAGTCTTAATGTGTTGTACGTGTTGTATGTTGTATGTGTTATTACAATTTTACTTTTCCGACCCAGTTAAATCACAGGCAGCCAAATCTGACAACACTGTACTCTACACTCCCCTCGGGAAGCTCTGTGAAACCTAGTTGGCATTTCAGTTTGCCTGTCTTTTTGCTTATATTTTGGGTAGTTATGGAGCTGAGCTTGTCATTGCACCGTTTTGGATTGAGTTTATCTCTAGTTGGGGATCACTGGTTTTCTATATTTTGTACACACTGACTTCCTCCTCATATCCCCACCCAATTATGTTACACTGGTATGTTCCTTTGTGATTAGTAAGGAGGGGGGGGACTACATACTGTAAGCTGAAGTCCCCTTGGGAGCAACACAACACATACAAGTATAATTGCATGTAATTTAGTTCAGTTTTTAAATTAGTAAAAATCAAGACCATAGAGAAATGAGGGAATCCTGCACATACAAAGCAAAATAACCTGTTTCTGTTTTCAATCACTGTGACATTTATTCATTGAGTGTGTGATCTGTCAGCAGTAGATTAAAGAGATGATTCAAGAGCACCCTCACTGTCACTGCCCTGTAATATCACATCAATGAAATCATATTCCTCCACCCACTGATGAACATCCAAATTGGCGTTGCTTGATTGGGAAGACGGTGAAGACTTTGATGAGGGCCAGGCAGCAGTCAATCAATAAGTCGGAGTGATCTGATTATATGTGTCACTCAAACTGTATTTAAATATCAAATAATATAATAATGATATTATTTCTCTTTTGGCTAATTCAATAAATGCTTTAATGTGTATTTTCTAAAATTAGTCCACATTTTAATGAAGCTTATTGATTTCTTTCGCTATCAGTTGACCTCTCCATCCATTACTCCCCAGAGCCATGCTTCCCTCTATTATTTTAAAGTTCAAGTAGCAACTCCCTCTTGGTTCACACCACCCAATCAAGTAAGCCTAAAATAACGACTCCTCTTCTCTTACTTACAAGACTAATGAGCATGCTTGTTATTAGCCCATTTAGCTGCACCTGTGGTACGATGATTACAGCTCCTCATGCTAATGCCAACACTCGACCACTGCCAACATTTAGACTCCATCCAGAATGAACGCATGTTTTTGTAATGATTACAAATAGTACTTATTCCCATAAATGAAGATGGAGCATACACTAAAAACTGAGTTCATGTTTTATCAAGAATGCCTTATCCTAAAGCTGTTTAAAGCAATATACTGTGCTCACATCTACTGAGTCTTACTGTGGGATGACAGAAGAAACCAGTGAGCCACTGTGCTACTCAGCTGCATCATTTCAATCAGACATTTTCCATACTTACAGTAGATCTTAATGTGATAGCTGACCAATACATTTTTGCCAGATTCAAGTAAAGACCCTGAATAATATGACAGTTCATTACATTCAGAGTGGGGTTCAGTCATCACTTTTGGTTTCCATGTAGCCAGAATTTAATTCCCTTTTGCCATGCCTATTGGAACATGTGATTTCTAGGCATGATAGTGGAGTAGCTCTAAAATAGCAGGGTCTGTCAGTCACTCCATCCATCACTTTGGTCCAGACCGACATATATCTAAGAGAAAATGAGATAGAGTACCATGAAATTACAAGAATTATAGTCATTAATCTTTGCCAGAGGATGAAGCCTATGGACTTTGATGAGCCCCTGATTTTTCCTTTAATGTCAAAATAAGGTTGACGTATGTGGTTTTGATTGAAATGTCTTAACAGTCATTGGATGGATGAAATTTGGTTAATGTGGGTTTTTGTCTGATTTTCATGAATCGTCAACATCAATGTTAATTTGCCCAGTACTTTAGTTCATGAACAAACCACAGACATTCCCATCAGCGTCGGCTATTCTGAACACTATTGAAGCAAAGCCACAACTTACATAAGTAAGTGCAACAGCTGAATACACCTACCTGTGCTGTGACAAGGACAAAAGAAATGAGAATAAAGCTCTAAAGCCCTTAGAAACATCCAGTGGCTAGCTGCTACTTTTAGAATTGATTTTAAGAGCCTTCTGCAGGTATAAAGCTCTTACTTTGCCTACCTCCACAGTGTATATGAGATTTGCTCTCAATTTACAAACCAAGAAGATCTCTCAGGTCTTAAGGCGCAAACTGTTGTCATATCTGTGAAGCTTTCTACAAATCTGGTGAGATTGTATTACGTCATTAAGAATTAAGATTTTTTTTCCTTTTGACTCTGTTCATATCTTTTATAAAAAACTTTTTATTACTTGTTCCCTGCTCTCAATTACTTCCCTTTTTCATTTCTTTTGTTTGTTGTATGCTTTGCTATTTTTGTTTTTCACATTTTATTACCCTGTAAAGCTTGAACTGCAGTTGTATAAATAATTACAACCTTGAAATCACTTTTATTACAGTAATAAAATTGGATCAACTTTGGATTAACAGTTTCCAGGTCGTTCTTCCAATCACTTTTCATGCTAATGTGGTGTGCCATTTGACCTCTGAGGCTGAGTTAGGTGTGTAATTTTACACAGGGCTTCATCAGACACGCATGCGATCATCTCAAAGATCAGAGTGTAGACCTGCATTCAACAGGTGGAACACTGAGTACAAAATATAACTCTCACACTTAACCAAAATACCCAAGAAGTTATTCCCAAACTGAATGAATTTTGTGTGATGTGTAAATCGGTAATCCCTAAAACTTTATCCCAACAGTGGCAGTATCAGTGTGTTGTCAGGTTGGCTACTTCACCACTTCGGTCCAGACTGAAATGCCTCAACATCTACTGAATAGATTTCCATGTAATTATCTCAACGTTCCCCACAGGATGAATTATTTATTTTGGTTATCTTTGTTGTCTCGTACCAACATGAGCTTCTCGTTATTGGTTTAGCAGTATTTCAAATTGTTGAACTGAAAAATTGTTAGCGATCCCTTGACTGTTCCGCTGTTGCCAACATCAGGTCAGAATTTCAAACTGTCCAATACTTTGGCTCAGCCTCAGCTGCCCTTTCAGGCAGAGGAACATCAAGGAATGGACGACTTACAGCACATAGTTACACAGATGTGTTGGAAAAGTATCTGCGTTTTGGAAGAGATCTAAAAAAAAATCCAAGCAGCAATTAGGATTCTGCTGACAGAGATAACACCCCCTTAAATACCCATTAATTTGAGCTTAACTAAATCAACAAACCAGAATACTATTAAGGCGGAGGTTTGAGTGGTGGAGGAAGCTGTGGCAGCAAACAGCCTTGCTATGAGCATCAACAGAGTAATAGTAACGTCAAGTTATAGTGAGCCATGATGTCATTTTCAGGCTAGACGTTGTACCTCTAACTTCTAACTAACTCAATACAATCTCACAATTAGCATTTCTTTCACTGGACTTTGTAAAAAAGATTCTTGTTAATGAGGTTTACTTCACTATTTATTGACAATGATATGTTCATATTTACATATTGTTGCTGAATGTAACAACGTGCTGGCACAAATAACATATGGGCTCATATACAGAATGACAGTCTCACATGACAGGGCTTTACTAGCACCACAGCTGTGAATGAGCCAGTGACTGTGAAGCATATTGGAAACAGCTAATCAGAAGAAACGCTTCTTACTCCGCAACATTTGACAACACTCGACTCGTTACTTTTTTTTTTACCATTTATTCTACACATTAGTTTCATCAGTCAGACGCAGCAAAAATTATCACATGACTCTGTTTCACCACCGGTAATAACGTCGCTAAATTGATTGAAGTTGGTTCCTGCTGACACACAGACAGCTGTACAGCTGTGCGCAAATGTGCACACTTCACCCGTTAGCTCACTCTGGATTCAGAAATAAAGGTGATTTACCTTTACATCCTGATCAACCAACAGACTTCAGCGACTAGACTTCAGCGATGTCTGTGAGTAAGGCTGTTTCTGTCCATGTGACTGTGCGTAAAAACAGCCTGAGAGATCAAGCGGGTGAAGTGTGCGCATCCAGCTGTCTGCCTTCTGCGTGTAAGCGGGAACCAACTTTAATCAATTTAGCGTTGTTATTACCTTTGTGTTTTTTGAATTGTCTTCTCATGTGTCTGAATTAAACGTCCCAAACAAAACTGGACATGGTTCTAATGTATGACAGACATTCAGATACCAGATTTCTGTTACAACATCATTGAATGAAAACACTGTATAGTTAGTTTAGACTAACACTTGTAATTTGGGATGCGGTGTTGTGACTCTAATGTTGTTAATATTGTTTATGGAGATGTAAAGTGTATAAGAGTCTGACGTTGTCCAGTGAGCGGAGACAGTTCACCTGTAAACTATAGTAGTATTATGTCTTTAATGTTATTATTTAATTTTCGTAAAAAATTCTCAGGTGTTCCTGCGTACCACTAGAGGGAGCCTGCGTACCACAAGTGGTACGCGTACCATAGTTTGAGCACCACTGGTCTGGAGAATTTAAAGCAAGCAAGTGGGCAGTTGACAACGTTTCTATCATGTGGCTGACCATACTTCATGCTATAAACAAAACACTGCAATTTCTGCAGCATACTTTTTGCATCGTGTCCTGCCTCCTGCTTGACCTACAGGTAACACCACCCCTCTACTATTTCTAGTAGATGAGAACACGTCTGACACTGACAATCTCCTGCTGTGTCCAACAGTGAAAAGGCAACTGTGGACAAGGTCTGGACATGAGTCTCCAAACAAACAGTGAACATCAGGGCTGATTCTGGACATTTTGGTGCCCTGTGGTGCTCCTAAAGGGTCTCAGTTTTTCATTAGAATATTTGATCTTTCTAAAAATGACACTACACTAGTCCCTTTTTATGATTTATCCAGCTTTAACCACAATCAGTCATATTCATATTTGTATTCATTATTTATTATTCACATCTCTGTATGTTTCTCACATTTTTAGGTCAATGTTCATCTGTGTATTTGATGCCTTTATATCACAGACAGAGTCATTTTCGTAGAGTTGAGAGGCAGGTGTTATTAATATGATGTTTGACTGACTTGATGTTTATTTAATGTTTAATTATACAACTGATTTCAAGGTAACCAAATTATTTATTATTCTAGGTTTTCACGGACCACGTGAGTTGGTTTGAGGACACACCTGCACACATACTGTATTATTTGTATGTCAGTTATTAAATATTATCAATTATACTGCTGTTGATCATATTAGAGACTAAAGTTTGCACGGATCATATAAGCTGGTAATTTTTTTGTTCTTATGTAACGACCTGAGCAAATAAAAAGCAGAAAAACAGCAGGTTACATGAGACTCAGCCCACAGCAGAGTGTCTTTTCACAGTCGCTCTTTAGTCTCCTCTCAGGTGTCTGCGTTTCTTTTTAACAATGTAAGAGGTGCACTGGATGTGGCATAACAGACTTTTCAAAATACAGGCAGAGCTATTACTAATTAATGCCTCCTCCTCCTCTTTTGGTGCCTTTATGCTCTAGATGACTAAGTCTTGAAATGGCCCTGGAGAATAAGGGGGTGTACCTGCTAAATATCAACGTGTTCAGAATGTGAGCATGTTTGCATGCTGACCTTAACATCTCACTCACAGTCTTAGAGAGCTGCTGGTTGTAGACTGTAATGTGATTCAAATATTAGATCATTTGTGAGTATGGATGGCTTTGCATTGGAAACAAATCCTTATGTGAGTTTAAATAGCATTGAATATGCATCCAAATTTGTGGATTAATAGTCACTGACTGCCACAAGCAAATTAGCTAAATGGCATTGCATTGCTAACAGTTATGATTATCAAGAAAATATGGCCGTTTTCAGTATAAATACATCTTCTGTGGCCATCTGAATTTCAAGTGAGCTTCCAATCCACATCTTCTTGATTCCACTGTCATTTTGTGGTTTTGGGAAAGGCTTGTTCAAGCTCACACATTTAGAGCTGAAGTAAGATCATAGGACTAACATTTATATGAATTTTTTAAGGGTGGCTTTGTGCTAAATTCAGCAGCTCTTATCTGCATAAGGAGCTTTATTTCTTTAGTAATCATTCTATTAATATGTGATTACACTGTATCCCCTGGAATTTTCATTGTAAAAAGGCTGATAGTCTTTTAATTAGACCTAAAGGGGATTGGAGCAGTGCTTTTACATATTCCACTAGCGCAATGAATTATACAACACTGCTGTATGGACTCATATGCCTGGCATTACATAACCACATGCCAATTATTCAGGTCTTTATCTGGGCTGTGAACTCACAGCCTTGCCTTACTGTAATATAGGAGTCAGAAAAAGGAAAAAAAACAAGTGCACATTCAGGCACTGAGAGAATACACAAAGTGCTTCCCACTTGACAGGCTCACCACACTCCACAAGTTCCACAGTACCAAGACCGGGTCCCTGTAAACCACCAAGTCATCTGCAAGCGAGAGCTCACTGTCATGAATTCTGATTATTTAATTTTCATCAGGGGTATATTCTTTCTGTTGGTAGTACTGCTGCTGTCCTGACAGGCTTTGGCACAGATGATGCTGGAGCAATGCTGTTGTCCTGGTAACAAAGCCTAATGACAAGATTTGATATGATCCTCCAGACAAAGCTGCAGTCTGCTGCTGGGCATTCTGAGACAATAGGTACACAAGAGCTGGTTTGATTCATGTGCATGTTAGTGTGTGTGTGTGTATGTCTGTTTTAACACTTTATTAGTCTTCACATCTGTCTTTCTGTCTTAGGCATCACTAAGACAGAAAACACTAACACCAAATGAACTTTCAAGCAGGGTGTGTAGATTCTCACAGACAGGGGCTCAGATAAAAAAAAAAAAGAGAGACATCCATCAGTACAAATCAAATTTAAATTGTTTTACAATATTACAATTATTAATAATAACTACATTATTTAGCTGGAAGACATTGTAAATAGACTCTGTGTTTTCCATTCACCATTGTGAACATGAGACAAAATTGTTTTTCACCTGGGGCCTACACATGTGACGTCAGTAAACACTTAAGCATAATTGTTTGTTAAAGAAAAATCCCTTCTTTTTTAAATTCTTGTGTTATATCATTGCTGCAAAGATATTTAAAAAGTCAATACTGTGCTGAAAAAAACAAACAAAAAAAATGTGTCAATGTTAAGTTTAGTTCAAGAAATTAATAAACTTTATCTTTTTGGGCTGTTCATTATTTATTTTATCTTCAAACAAGACAGTAACACAATAATGGTGTGATTTAGCAGTCCAATGAAAATAAACTGATGCATCAGCTCGCATCTCATCAATAATGGATCCCTGGCTCACCCCTCCATCTACCAATACACCTTGTAGAGAAAAAAAAGTGAATAAGATGAACAATTTTGCTGCACGTTTTCAGCAACATTCACATCTAGACAAGCTATTTTCTGTCATTTCAAGGCAGTAAAGGCAGGAAACGAGGGAGACAAAGACACAGCAATTATCCCAACTCACACTTCAATTGACTCGATTGTGGTTCAGAGTCACCATCTTAAGCCACGGAGCACCACCTATCCAGACAAAAATCATATCCAGAGTGTGTTATTAAACCTACAGTTTTCAACAAGGTTGCTGAATGGCTACCAGACCAGTACTATAGATGCACTCAGAGTGATTCTAACTTTCTTTATCTATAAGGACTGCAATTTACCCATTTGTGGCATTTCATCCTTCCACTGCAGAAGCATTAATCTTCTGCCAATCTGAGATGTCAAGACAAAATCATTTAATTTCTGTAAGTTCTGAAAGGTTTTTCTAGAGCTCTTCTAAATACATTTATAAGAATTTTGAACATGTCACATAAGCAGTCACAGAGTTCATTTGATGTCAAAAACATTTGGATAAGTAGTACCTTGCAACACAAAAGAATATACAGTATACAGCATTAGCATACTTCACTTTGGTATTGTAATGACAATAGTGAACTTTAAATTGTAGAAATTCAAGAAGCACAAATAGACTCTGACAGAGATGTATTCAAAATAAAATCCTTATCCTTAACCCTTTAGCTAGTTAGAAGTGAACGTCTTCTTTCCATTTGTCTGAATTGATAGATAATGAGGAGCAATCAATACAAGAAAATGACCTTACATGACTTAGTGTCCATATATAAAGTAGGTTTATAGTAAGAGTGTGCATATTATTATTTGTTGAATAAAGGAATTATTTATTCAAGCAGCATGCAAGTTTCTGATGTTTCTGAGGTGTGTGGACTGTATTTCTGTTTCACTTGAACCACTGAATTTCAACCTTCGATCTTTAATGTGAAGAAATTCTGCTGTACATTTGCAGAAGGTTAAGCCGTTTGCCTTGAAACTTCTAAGGCACTTTGTTAAAGAAAAAGCTCGGGCTTTCTCAAGGAAGTAAACATCTAAGTGAGGTCATTCATCCATTCCAAACCACAGTCACTTGCTGCACCGTTTACAGGGTCAGTAAAGTCATCAGCATGTGACAGGAAGCTACAGTGAAGTCATTACCGGCAGTGATAGAACAATGAGGGCACAGTTGGCCTGAAAGCACCATGTCCGAAATAGAACACATCCTGTCAGCCCCCATCCCTCCCTCCCCCTTCTCTCCCCCAAATCCCCCATAAACTCTCCACCCCGTTCCTTGCCTTACCCAGTACTTTGCACCACGATCAGGACCACAACTACAGGTCTTTTTTTTATTTGTTAGTCCAAAGTATCTGAACTAGCTGCGGCAGAAAATAACAGGTTGCAAGTTGGCGAGCAAATGGAGACAATCTCAACCTCAGAGTGTTTGTCTCTGCAAAGCAGCGGGACGAGTGGAAAGGTGAAAGAGAGGGTCAGTGCTGCAATCACTGAAGCTGCCTTTGACATCGCAGCCAAACAGCTCACGTCCGTCTTCCCCTTAGCCAACCTTTGCCTCCTTCACTCTGGCGTGAAATATAATGAGGCACGTAGAAAGTAACATAAATGTAAATGCACAAAAAATGAATGATTGACACACACTTGCATTCTCCAGTGCCTCATTTTTGCTTGTTCTGCCTAGTTATGGATGGAGTATGCTAACACAGGCTGTAAACAACATCTGGGAGAACTGCTAGTGAGTGGATACAGTGAGCAGGCCTTAATGAAGACCCACAGAGTGTAAGGTGTGGCCCTGATCTCGACAGGGCTTTCTTCTCCGCCAACAAGACCCCAGGAGTTAATGCGATCCGGCAAAGGCAGACGATGTTCGTTCCCCGTCTTTGCTCCCTCCAGCAACTTAATTTATGCAGCAGATTGCAGTGCCGCTGAGCTTGAATAGCAGCTGCGACAAGAATTTGAATTTGTTAGTTGGGGAGTAGTTTTAGGGAGAGTTTGAAATCATGGCGTTGTGGTGGCTTGTGAGTGTGTGCGGGGCTCTGCATGTGTGCAGAGGGCTCTGCTCCAGTAAATACAGACTGAGGAGTTCAATTTGCGGCGGTGTGACATGTGTCTATTCCCTGATCACATCACTGAGATGGGACATAATTTCTCTGTGTGCTTGAGAGGGGGAGCGATGCTAATGTCTCTCACCTCAGTTCTCAGAGGCTTTAACCGACACCCCAGAGAAATAAGATCAACTGCCTATGTTACACATTTCAGCTTTTACTCTGCGCTCACTCCTTTCCATATCATGGAGAGAACTGTGCAGTGTGACATCATTTCATCCTCCTCCTCCTCCTCTTTCTTTCTGCCTTCTTATCTTATTTCTCCCTCTTCTCAGGAAGCAATTTGAAACAAAAGATGCTTGGTTAAGGGCTACGATGGCGCAGTCTGCTTTCATATGCTGCTTTGCCTTATGAGCTGTCAAGACATACGGACAGGAATGGGATGAGATAGGAGGAGGAGTGGAGAAGGAGGGGCGGGGGGCAAGAGGGAAGGAACTCAGCCGTGATTCGGGAGAGGGATATGGGGGAGAGAAAAAGCTGAGCTAAGTGGCATCCTTCCAAGCAAGTCGGCATTGAGATACACTAATTAACGAAGCCATAATTAGAGTTAGGCCTGACACACGGAAAAATGCTTCCATTCCTCTTTTTTCTCCACTCCTCCACCCCCCACATCCATTTTGGATGAATTTGCACCCATCCATGTCTACTCACTATACTGGTACAGTCGTCGACTTTTCATATTTTCAGCAGAAATCCAGTGCACTACAGTAGTTTTATTTGACTTGAGGTACAAGTCTGCTTTGATAATGGTGAGAAGAACATCAAACCCTAACTAGGCCAGAGAATATTCTTCTTAGCCAACCCTTGCTCAGTTTCCCATTACTCATCTACATTCTGCTAAGATGGTTTTCATGTAAAGGATCACCACAATTTCATACTTGACTAAGGATAGCAGAGACAACTCTACCAGCTGCGGTGCCTGAGGAGGACAAAGCTAAGGTGAATAATGTTATTTCACTGTCACTTCTGCTTGGATCTAATCATCAGTCACGTTGCCTCATAAACATGATGTGTTCACACAAAAGATGTGATGTGTTTGTCCTAAATTAGATTGTGCTCCTCTATCAAGTCTTTCTCATGTATAAAGGCCACTGTACATAGCGACACACAACAGATTGGTATCTGAGTTTGGTGCCGTCAAAGTGTCCTGCAGCTATATCCTTCCTTGAATTACATTTCTGGAGATGGGGGGAGGGAAAATGGCATTGAGTTTCAAAGGAGTAACATTTGTTATAACGAATTCCCTTCTCTTCTCATGTTGAGGAAGGGGGTGAGCATCAAAGCGTGGTGGCATTGACAGCAAGATTATGTTGGTGTGCGTTTCTGCAGATGTGTGTTTTATATGTGTGCACGTGGCTGTGCAGCTGCTTGGCAGCAGACGTCAGAGGAACTTGAAATGAGAAGGGGCAGGGCCAGAGTGGTGTCTCGTTTTTTGTTGTTGTTTTGTATCTCTTTGTTGTCATTTTTGTCTCTATATAATCGTTTTGTGTCTCTCTCTGTCTGGGTGTCATTCTCTTATGTAGGAGGTGTGGAGGGCCTGTCTGTGTCCATGGTTACACTGTCTCATAATTAGTCTGTGGTGTTGAAATTAATTCATATGAGAATGTTAATGTTGGTTTTTTTAGCATTATTCCATTAAACTGAACAATACAACTATTATTCTAACTATAATATCAGAGTTTCCAGTAATAATAACTATAATAACTGCCACTGAAAAATTTACAAACCATCCCTGAAAATGATTGGAGCAGCAAACTCTCACTGACCAGGAAATTGATCAAATGAAAAGGGGGCATGCTGTTATTTTGCATTATAAATTCACCAGCATACTGTGCATCACGATGCATAATCTGGGGTGTAATTTAAATGCAAAGTACAAACATCCACCCCTCCCTCCCTCTTCCCCTCTCACATACACATAAACAAACAGAGCACCATGGATAACACGAATCATTGGTGTGCATGTGCTGCAGCACTAAAACAGAGAGTAGCTTTGTTGTGGGCCAACCCGCTTGCTCCACCTCCTCCTTGTATCAGTACATCTTCTTCTCTAACTGCTTAGGGCATGGGGCAGGGGGGGAGGAAAAATGAGTGTGTGTTGCTGTGTCTGGTTCCTTTGTGCCTCATGTACCAGACCTTGGAAATCTCTAGTGTGTGCTCATTCAGGAGTCATATGAAAGGCTACATCCTGCACACTTACTAGACATTAGTTGGCAAGAAACGAACCTTCAAGCTCAGCACATAGAGAGGGGAAGGAGAAACAATGCAGCTGCTCACTGAATTGACTTTAAACAGAGAATAATGAGATTTGGCACAAAAAGTACTATTAGTTAATGTGAATATACTTTGTGTGTGTGTGTGTGTGTGTGTGTGTGTCTGTGTGCGTTAGGTGTCTGGAAAGCAGAAAAAGATGACAGTCATCAGTGTAGTTAGCTGCTTTGTGAGTGCTGATGTGGCCCCTTTGACTGCAGGGCTACTAGCTCACTGGTCGGTCAGCTGGGCTCTGCTGCAGCACGGCAACGCCATCCTGTGGAGAAGGAATAAAGTGCAGCTAGAAGATGAAAGGACACTGACCCTGTAGCAGGTTCAGATGCAGTCTGTGAGACGGAACGGGGGTAGACAGGAGATTAAATTTCAGCCCTCAAGCCACATGCTACTGGCTATTTAAAACATTTATTACATAAACATTTATTTGTCTTAGACAGGTTCCCTGAGGACTTCCCCAGCTCTACTTTTATTCAACAGGTTGATGGGATGGGAACAGCTGTAGCATTTTAATATAGAAATACACTTTCTACACTATGAGAGGGCACATGAAATATTAGTGCTATCAGTAGTTATTTTCATTTTATTATAAAGCCGGTATGGGTTCTATCAAAAAAAAAAAAAAGTATGGGAACACTGCGTTTCACAGAATAATCTCAAAGATCCCTTATCTATAAATGTTTATATGACACCTGAGGTGAAATATGCCCTGAAATTAGAAGAGAGGAAACAGTCAGGCTGAGTTCAGTATGTACTTCTTCCTCAGTGCCCCTGACATTAGTATTCTCAGAGGGACGTACTCACTGAGAGCCAATTCCCAATTCCCAATGCCCATGGCCTCCCACTGAGACACTGTTACCAGCACTTGCAGTAGATGGCGACAGACGTCTGAGTCTGGGGTGATAAGAGCCTCTCAGCAGTGGTCTGTCTGAGGAATGCAGTTATGACCTGTCACGCCTTCTGCTATAGGAGAAGGAAAGGAGGTCATCGTTTGATCCCACACTCACAGATAATCCCACTGAATTGTAACATGGTCAGAGGTGTGATGGAAGGAAATAGTCCTTTATTTCCTATTCAAAACAAATGTACATAAATATTAGCAGGTAACTTTTATTGTTTTAAGACTCGGTGGAGACTAAAAAAGAGCTAAAAGGGAATTAATATTGGTCTTGTACTCGCCAGACGGCCAGAATTATGAGTTAACACTGATGTGAGAATAAGCACCTCTGACAACAGATGAGTTAGCATTAAGGTAAAGTCAAATAATTCAGTTGATGCAAGTTTAAGCTACTCATAATACCTCCGCTAATACTAGAAATGCAGTTTTTGACATTCATATATGCTGACTATGTCTTGCTTGCTCAGGACTGTGTAGATGGTCAAAATGTTGCACTTGCTACCAACATCACTCTTTGACTACAGTACAAAAATTTACTTACAAAATCCAGCTCTCTGATCACTCAAACCCAGAGAGAATCATTGTGCTTGAACACAAATCACGGTAATTTACCTATATTTTCTGTATTGGTCCATCACATTTGAATCATTACAGCATTTTCTCTAACTCCCCTATAAGAAGGCAGTTAGTATCTTTGGAAGCACTTTGGAAGAAAAGTTCTTGATGTAAAGCTTGTAAAGTAGTGGAGTTCAACACTCCATACACTTTTATTTGTTTTTTATTATTCAAGAATGCTTTTGCTTGTGCTGCAGGGCCTTTAAACTTGCTAGATATATAGTTTCAGTCTTAAATGTTTAATGTGTTGTTTTATATTAACCTTCTGATCTAAACAGGGATGTGAGGAATGATCAGTAATTACTTTTGCTTTTGAGGTTTTCAGTCCTACACACACACACTCACACACACACACACACACACGCATACAGTAGATAGATAGATAGATAGATAGATAGATAGATAGATAGATAGATAGATAGATAGATAGATAGATAGATAGATAGATGCAATGCCCCATTGAGGCCTGCCCCTGCTGATTGTGGTGTTGACACACCGGTTGACACAGAGTTGATTGTTACTTTGTTTATTTGACAATCACACTGGCTGTTCATTTCTCATTTTTCCTCCCAGAGTGTCATTTGTCTGCCATAACAGTGTATTATGTAAATTCCTGCCTGCACGAATACTGCAGTGCCAGACATCAGTGCTGTCATTCTTCGGATTGACAGCTTCAGAACACTGGGTTGTCATCTCCTGCAGAAACACTGGTTCTTTTCAAATACAGTATGCTGCTCTGTTTATGCATCACTGTGAGATTTAAACATGACAAAGCTGGCAATTGATGCCCAGCCCCACCCAAATCCACACTCACACCCACACACACACAAAGGCACATGTATGAATATAGAAATATTAGATATAAAAAAGTGAACCAAAAGAATATGCAAATTGTGACACAACAGCAGTCCCAACTTGTCTCAATGATGGATCCAATGATGAAGAATAAAGAAACAAACATGAATTACTGGCTTCTGCAAACAATAGCCATGTTTATCACATCACACATATCACATATGACATCATCGCAGTTGTTGCTAGAGCACAAAATACACCTGCCCCTCCAAACATTGCCAAAACTAGTGGTCAAAATCTCCACATGGTGGCTTTAAGTATCTAACTTTTCAACTGCTACACTCAGGCCAATGTGCCATAAGTCAAGCAAGTTCATACAATTTTCTTCTAGGCTTGAATATTTTTCTGATGCACAATATTTCAAGCAGACCTTAGAGAAAGTTAATTTTGTAGCAGCCCTTTGACAGCTTTTCATCAAACTTCCTGCTGCTGCCCACGGCTCATTTTTGAATGATGCTTGAGTCACAGTGCTGAGATCTAACCTCTCTCACACCCAGACTCATAGAGAACTAGATCTGTATAAGTGGATTTAGTCACTTTCTCTCCTTCTAACCCTAAGTTCTTCAGGTTAATTATGAATACATATTATATGAGAATCATCAAAACAACTTTAGTTAAAGAAGAATTTGCAGTTTTGACATTTTCATATTTGAATGAATTTGAGTTTAATATTTTTTACTAGTTTCCAACCCAATGTATAAACAGGCAACACTGATAAACAGGCTTTCCCTTGTTGGTAATTTGAGGTTTCTGTGTTCTGGCAATTTGTGCGCAGTATTTACAGCGTGGAAGCTGGCATTGATGGCTTCCTCCAAATTTAAATCTTTCACATTTCCCCCGTCTGAAGGAAACCAACACAAGTCCTCTGTGTAATCATTGCCTAGCCTTGAGCTTGTATCAGCCTCTTCATGGGCCCCAGCCAACACAGCCAGCTCCCCCATACCCAAAAATCTGTCACCACCAGCTGGAGTCATTACCCCAACTCCTCCCTGGGCAGGCAAGGGCCAACCCTCCACATATCCTCATCAGCCAACAGGGACAGGTGTTCATTACAAGTCCATTTCCTCTCTCCAATATTATATCTATTAACAACGAGGCAGAGTTAGTAGAGGACATAGCTGTCTCTTATGACATTGGCTTCATACAGTAACTATTGAATAGGATGAGTGTGTATAGCGGTCACCTGCTGTCAGAGTCTGGGTCAGAGCAATATGCCAAATCACGATGAGGCTCATTAGCGGCTGATGGCCATGGGTAATCACTCTGGTAAACTGATGATTGGGAGCTTTTTTGAGGTCACACATTTACTTACAGAGCCAGGAAGCTGCATGAAAATCATTTAAATGACTCATATAGTGAGAAAATGAATGTAAATTATGGGAAACATTTTATCACAATACTTTTTTTCATATAAGTAAATATATTGATATAAATTAAGTTACTTGTTTATACTTATTTAAACATTTATTAAGGCAGTTCCAATGGTGAATGACCAAGATTTAAGTGAGCCAGAAACTATAAAATAAATCAACAAACAACAAAAAGAAAATGATATACTGTGAAATGGATCCAGGCAGGAAGTATGTGTCTTGTGTCAGTTGCATGCATTAGAAAGAATCTTGTTTGCCAATATAGACCAACAATAGGTCAGATGGATCTATTAAACAACAGGTTCACAATTTTTTAAGTTTGTCAGCAAACAACAGTCACGTGCCCAGTTCTGAAAAAGACAGGGACAAAAACTGCAGAAATTGTTTTGTGATAAAACTTGATAAAAAGCCAATGTGAATGTTCAATAGTCTTAGACAAATCAAGTGTTCCACAAGAACCCCTCTACTTGCTCCAGGAGATGCATCTCCTGTAATTGCTGGTGTTTGAGACTGTATGTTTTATTGAATGGCAATACTTCAGACAATTAGCTATTGTCTGTTTGTGGTACTTGCTGTCCTTGTTGCCTTAGATAACAGTATACATCACAGCTGTCCACAGTTGGATGATACTGTAAGTAATATTAGCCTGACCCCATTTGGGACTGTGCCCGAAAGCCACTGTGTAATTCAAACTCTGGATGAGCTGAATGTTTAGGAAGGGACAGGACAGACAGTAAAAGGCTCATAATGATGAACACCCAGGAAGTACAGTATATATGGGAACAGTTTGTTAAACAGTAATTCAGTATGATGTTCTGTTTACATGACCTTATAGGAGCAACACATTCAGACGAGCCAACCTAGAGAACAACAACAGCTATCGCTGGTCTACTCTCAACCCCATATGAATTGAAAGAGTCATGACTCATCACAGCAGTTGAGATGGAGCACCTGGACCAAACAAAAAACCCTTCTGTGTCTACATTTATAGAGTATAGCTAGAAATATGATCTCAAAATGTTTCTCCTTGCTTTTTACAGTATCCTTATGAATAACAGGACAGGTGTCAATGTTGGAGTAAATATCCAGGAGAACAGGAAATCACTCTGATTTGATACTCAATGAGGGGACACAAGTGCTCAGGCAGTCCTGAGCCTCATTCATGTCATTCAGCAGGAGGATTCGGTTCACCAAAGGATAGGACCAGGGGGTGGGATGGAGGGCTAGCTCCAGAGAGGAGGCCCTTGTTCCTGGGCGGCCGATGAGAGCTGGCCTGCTGACAGAGGGCCCTCCACTGGAGGAAGATGCTATTGTGTGTGGGAGCTCTACACCATAGAATAATCACATCCTCTGACTAATGTTTCATTCAGAGCTCCCTGCATTACCTAGTACTTCTCTGTCTATAATATACCAGATAGTGCAGCAGAGCTTAATACATGCATGTGGTGCAAGATGTATACTTTGCACAGTGTTTCTTTTTGCACCCATGTGGCAAAAACCCACAGGTTTTCACTTCTTTATGGGAAAATGAATGCATCTCTGCACATCCGTCTCCAGTTTGTTTTCTGTACTGCCCTCTGAGTGTTTTTTATCTCCATGAGTGGGTGTTATTGGCCCACAGGGGGTATTCGTTCTATGAGTAGAGATTCCACTTGCCTTCACAGATAAACACTACGAGTCTCTGCTCTCAAAGTGGTTATATTAAAACTGCCAATAGTGTTGCACAGAGGAATGTTTTACGTCTGTATGAACTGTACATGAGTCTGAACTCCCATAAGGCAATATGTTATATTGTAGGTAGGCAGTAACCAAGGAAGGAAGTGCTGCAATACAGGTTCTGTTGCACACTGCAAAATATATCCATAAGATATATTTCTATCCATAAGACATATTTTGCATAAGATAAATTTTTGCATTTATAAGATTTTTGAGAAGATTATGTTACATTAACACAGCTTTTTCATATTTATTAGTTGTTTCCAATCCTTGCTCATGTTTTATCTTTAAGCCTTTACCTTGCACTAAGTTATTTGAACATGTAACATATCTGTTGATAGATTGGGAGTATATAATTGAAACCTGAAGAAGTGATTAGACATTTTTGGAGATATGCTTACTTCCTTCTTGGCAAAACTTAAATGAGAAGATCAATAGTAATCTTCAAAGTGCTTTGTTAAATGTCAAGCTGGTACTTTAACTTTAAAGGTGGTAAGTTAATTTTGTTACCTTTGAGTCATGTGTTTTCCTATTTCATTTCTTTATGCTAAACTAAGCTAATGGCTGCTGTAGCGTCATACATGAGAGTGATATAAATTTTATTCTCAGTAAGAAATTGAAAAAACATGTTTCCCAAAATGTCAGACGAAATATGTTGTCATCAGGGGGTTGAATTGTTGGTTGAAAGGGTTATTGCCACACTGATGATAGAAAGATAGCTTAAAACTGTGTGTGCATTCTCAGACTGTTCTGCACACAGAATGGATGAAGGAGAGACAAAAATTCTGAAATTAATTGCCATAACTCTGTTGGTGTTGAAGCATCAAAAAGTCATAAAAACTCCAGGTTTTGCTATGTTCATATTTTATTTTTTGAGCATTATGTGCTGAAATCCTTTCAAAATTAACTGAATATTATCATAGACTAGTTGTGTACAACTACAAATAATACTATCTCAGTTCCTGGAAAATTACGTATTTTTGTCAAGGTTTTACCCATCAACCTTGAGATTTGTTTTTTTAACCTATTCAACCTGTTTGAATGGCCTAAATTGACCATTGTTTCTGAACAGTATACTATATGTTCAAACCTGGCAACCCATTACAGAATGAACAGCCGGCAATGCTTTATTGGTTGTAATTGCTGCTTCGCTGGCGTTGCATCAACCCATCTGTTGCTGACGACTGGAGCATGTGGTCTAGTGCTAACCAAAGAGACACACATATGCAGGAGTACATGGAAAAAATACTCACAAACGTGTGCACACAAATAAACAGAGCTTAGATACACCTAACTGGACAAACCCAGACAGGCAGACAAATACAAATATCTGTCATCTGCACACACACACCAAAGCCTTCAACTAAATCTGTTTTGTTACTCCACATACAATTGAACACATACAGTACACCCATATACTGTACCAGCGAAAACAGCACAAACATGTAAGCATGACATATTCTGCAACAAGGATCTACACAATATTTGAATACAGATCACACAGACACAAATTGGCATCCACATAAACAAAACACAGACTACATACATGTATATGCATGCAGACACTAACGCACACCCACAGTGATGCAATAAATTGTGGTTTTATGACTTTGATGAATACATTTTAGATATGTATAAGTCTACATATTAGGTGCTGTGGGGCGCAGGGGAAGGACACATACATGCTGCTTACACATAAACAGACAAGAACAGATGCATCAATACTGTATATGTGATATAGTTGTATGCATGCAGAGATGTATAAATAAACACATGTCCTGCCTCTGTCTCGGGAAGCCCAGTCACTGCTGTGATTAATAGAGGTAGTGTGGCTCTCAGTCTTTACCTCATACTATCTCTGTGTTGAAGCTGGAAAAATAAGCAAGCAGTCAGCTTACATGACACAAACAAGAAAAACACCTTAGCCACCGAACCTCCCTAAACAGAATGAGCATGATAGCGCTTAGCATGCATGTTCTGGGCTAGGCAAGTATTGGTGCCAGAAATAAGGTGTAATTTGCAATAAGGCT
Source organism: Sandelia bainsii (assembly GCA_032362345.1). Taxonomy (NCBI): domain Eukaryota; kingdom Metazoa; phylum Chordata; class Actinopteri; order Anabantiformes; family Anabantidae; genus Sandelia; species Sandelia bainsii. The sequence goes on from JAUMHL010000030.1 coordinate 4,488,510, forward strand.
TTATACTCTACTGAATTGGCCTAGATAACTACTGTGATTACTGCCTATAAATGCAGTACTGATGGCACGTTTTTATCAAACACAGTATTTTCTACGTCTTTAAAGATATGTTGCGGATTTTCAGCATCACATTATATTTCAAAAAGTTGACTTTCTTTAGCTGAATGCAAAATGAAAGACTAACAGTGAAGACCCAGTGGAAGCTAAACATTGCCTCTCCCCATTCTTCTTCATCACTTGCAGACATCAGCTAGAAAGTACCTTCATTATTGGCAAAACTTGTGCAAATAATAATCTTCAGTGTTCTCAAATTTTTATTTAGATTTTCACCATTTCATTTTTATATGTAGTCTTGTAATCTTCTGCTAAGACCTTTATCCACAGCAAGTAACCAAGAGGTTGCCTTTCACGGGTGGATGTTTCATTCCCCACTGCAAATCCCATTCCCCCTGAGCCTGTTGCCTCAATCACCTGCTCAGCCACACAGTTTCTGAGTCAGCTCTCTCCATTGAAGTCCCATCAAACCCTGTGTCCGCTCCCTGAAACTATGCCTAGCCATGTCATTGGCCTTCTTGCCCTGCACTCTAGTCACCAGCCTTGACTGGTATGGACGGTAGATCCCAGATGCTGTCTGGCCTCCACAAAATTTGTGGTTTCCTGTTGCAATCTGCCGGCTTCTGTCATGTCTGACTCTTCAGGTCTCTGGCAACTCTTCCAAGCAACCTCTTCTTTGTCTGCCCAGTGTTTTCTGCTTTGTTACACTTTAGTCTTCCAACCATCCACCCGAGGTACCCTGTTCTGTTGCTCTTCAGTGTTCCAAACACCTGCTTGAATAGCGCTAATCAATGTTCACTCTGTCTGTCTGACCCCAGACCAAAGCAACAGAATAACATAGGCATGCCACTACCAATGCTAAAAAGAATTGCTAAAATGAAAAGAAAGCTCTCAATAGACAATAAATTATGGGAAATTATAATAAATGGACAGTGGTTCAATAACAGTTGCACAGTTAGACCTAAATTTCAAGCATGATATTTGTGATTTTGTTCATTATAACTGTTCAACGTGACACCTAATAGGAGAAAGATGAATAGAGTAAATTTTTGATACAGATGCTTAGATTATTCGTGTTAACAAATTTACCTTCATTGTAGAGACATTAAACTTTTTCGGGGGTTGAGCTGCACGAAAAAGTCTGATTTTGATTGATTCCTGAGTCTAACAAATTAGGTGCTCTATGAAGAATGGACAATAGAGAAACTCTCTAACAGCATCTAAGCCATGGCTGCAGTCAGGTCTATTTCTCAGATTACCAACCAAACTGTCAAAGGAACCTAGTGAACCTCCTGCTGAAAGACAGCCCAGGAGGCCAGATCATAAACTTGTAGTCAAAAGTGCAAAGATTTCTAATCACCAGCAAATAAACTGTTACTGTCACAGTTTCTTATAAAGGACCAGAGATTTCCTTTTTGGTACTTCATGGTTGTTTGACCCAGTTGTGTGAATTCTTGGTTCCATTTCAGTATTTTTACTGAATTTATTTAGGTCCAGGTGTTTGGCAGCTTAATCTCAGCTGCCAGTCCTGCCTGAACTGATAGGTCAGGAGAGGAAAGTAGGAGCATTAAAGTGTTTTTTTAACTCTGCGAAACTCACTGTAGAGTGTAGACATTTTTGATGTATTGACTTACTTGACTAATAGATCTCAGATGTTTGGATGTAAACAGCTATTAGACAGTGTGTTGATAATATCACTGTAAAAGTCTAGTGACACTGCTATGTAAAACACTGAAAATTAGTTTTGAAATGAATTTATTCCAATCAAATGACAAGAGTTTAGTAAAACTTCCAATGTGGTGAACTTTAAAGTTTGTGCAATTTGTGCTGTTGCTACACTAAGTGAAGCAACCTTGGAGACATCTGGAGCGTCAAATGAGAAGCAAGGCGAGCAGTCACACAATACTTTGAAGAAATTTGACAAACACAGACACAATTTATCTAACTCAACTTGCAGTAGTTCTGTACTGTTTTTGTGCACTTAGGCACCGTTACTGACATTTTTGGTATGTATGAAGACACTACAATCAGTTTCATCATTTTCTTATGCATTTTGCAACAGCTGCTATGTTGCTGTGTTTACAGATCTCAGTTATTTCATGATGATATGATACAAATCATGGCCTTAATTATGAGAGTGAGATCCAAGTTGTAATAATAAAGTCCCTTAGCATTGACCACTTTCCTGGCAATTTTTTTAAATTAGTTAGCAGGCTCTCATTCCAACCAAAGTCTCCATCCCCTAATTAGCGTTCCTGCAAGTAAAGAGAAAGAACCCAAGAGTGGGACTGTCTACTGAGATGACTGATTGGAGTGAAAACCTGAAAATTGTTCATTCTCCGTGGCTTGTAGTTGTTCACCCCTTGAAGATTGATTTCATCTCTTTTTTTAATAAAAGGTCATTATCATAAAAGAGTTAAGTAAGTCCTAATCAATAGAATGATTGCAATTTATTTGCTTTTATTAATTTATTTGTAATGAAATTACCAGTGATATTGGATGAGGAGGGAATTTTTAAGAGATTAAGGAACAAAGCGTTGGACAGCGTTGTTGAAAGATAACAGCAGTATACTCCTTTAGCCCTGACCAGACTGATCACCTGGATGACCGGCCTTTCGGCAAGATTTGACCAAGGAGATTTTGTCTGTGTGCATGTGTGAGAGGTGTGGTGAAATGGCCCAAGGAGTGCACACTGCACCCTGACATGACTCTTTGTCCTTCCAACTGATAAATGGGTCCATGGCCCGAGTTTTAGAGTGGACACACACTAATACACAGAACTCTTGATCTTATCTTGCAGTCACTCATAGAACTGCCACTGACCACTAGTTATGAGGCCCGAAACCTGATCTACTGTGGGCATTTAAGTTTAAGTCCTGCTCTGTGATCAGAGGGACAGACAGAGAGGTATTTTTTTCATTTAAAGAAAGTTAGTGTGTTCCAATGGTTCTGCTTATTAACACATTCAGGGCTGTGAACTGTCCAAAAGCCACTAAGCAGTTAGAAGTAAGGTGACTTGATCAAGGCCACTTAGTCAGCAACTGCTAGAGCTAGTCATTCACTTTCCCTGTCAACATCTTCCCAGGAAACATGGAGTTCAAACTCCTTCCTACTACTACCTTTCATCACATTTCACTCCTGTTTATCACGACCACAGCCATTGGCACCCTTGTTCAATAAAACGTCACTAGCCAAAAGAGATGCATGATTACAAAAACTAAAGTCCTACAGTGACCTCCAAACGCCTGAAGCAATAGTGGTAAAGAACTCAAGTCAGCTCAGTCTTTCCCTTCAGTAACTGTCAGTCCTCTGTGAACTGTGATTTATCACAGTCCTACTATTTGGCTTCACCTGCAGCCAACTGGGCCAAGACAAGAGGGCTTGTCAGTCTGTCAATCACTAAGTAATGACTCCAGGCCTGGGTGACCTCCAACACTCACTAATAAAGCATGAGCTGCCCGCAGTAGAGCAGAGTAGAAATAGGCTGGTCTGAACTGTATAGAAGAGTAGGAAATTTGCTTGTTTAAGCAGATAAGTGTCAGACAATGAAAGGCAAAAGTCTGGAGGTTTGTATTTCTGAGAGCAGTGGTGTGGAGGAGCTGACCAGGCATGCTGACTGAAAAATGCATGACAGAATCAGGTAATTATTCTAATCCCACTTGAGGAAGAGATAGGGATGCAGCATAGGGAAATTAAAAATTTCATCATTAGACTTTACTCTGATCAGTAAACTCCATATAATTAAATAGTGTCTCCAGCTGAAATTCCGTCCTTTGTGCCTGGCATTAAGCCCAAGAATTGAACCCAGCTTATCTCCTCCCCTGGTAGGTCCAATGCCGGCACACCATTCACACACAGGCGCATCCTGCATGGAAAAATGATCAGCCATGGAGCTGAATGCCGTTGGTCTCGTAAATAAGACAGAGGCAACGCTTGAGAGGGTCCTCTGACAAGAGGTAGCTGACTGTCCAGTTCCCTCGATCCAGCGGGCAGGGGTATAAATCAGATGTCTGCTGCTCTGGGAACAGCAAGCCAGAAGGGTAAAGAAAGGAGAACAGAGATCCAGGGAGGTCCTCCTCTGCTCTTAAGCTTCATTCTCCCCAGGGAAGGATTTACTGAACATGTATGTTCTTTGTCTGCCACCCAATGTCAGATTATTACAGGCATGCTCATTTACACTGGAGGGCTGCTGAGTAAAATCACAGTCTTCTGGAGCTGGCAACTGAGCAGCAACATGGGCAAAGCTGGCGGTGAAGGAGAGGGCAGCCAGCGCTTATCTGCAGGGAACAGAAACTGACAAATACTAGTGCCAGAAGCTAGCAAGAGGAATTCTGGTTCCCCACGCAGCACTCATATGCAGATAAAGTAGAAAATCCTAGGGTTTCTGAAGACTGTCTGCATCTTCTGCCTTGCTTGGCTACAATCTTTCTTTGATTTATCTCTCCCTTGGCTACTATCAATAACCACAGACTGAGTGTTTATATTGTTCCACTTCAGGTGCGTAGAATTTAATCCAAACAATAGGTCTGCTATAAGTTACAACAGGATTTGACAGTTTGAAGGCTGGTACAGATATCTTTGGACTGATGTTGAGTTAAGAATAACTGATACTCCCAGCTCCACGTAGCTTAAATCCATCTATTTTTATGCCCAGAAATCCAAATAAGTGATTTTGTTTTTCTAGGATTTGAAAGGTGTAAAAGAGAATGGTTGGCTAAAACATGATTAAAACCTTTGACTGGACTTTATTTTACTCTACCCTGAAGTTTCTCTATGTGACTTATTTTACTGTAAAAATATGTTCCACAACTTACTGCATTGTGGAGAGGTACTGTCAATGCCTAACATGAGGTCAAACTCACAGAAAAGCAATAGAAGCGGGGCAGAGATATTTTCTTCTAAAGGTTTTATACATGAAAAGCTGTGCAGAGTGTGGCAGAGACGAGGAGCATAGTGTAGCCGGGAAGAGGGATGGCTGGGTGGAGTTAATTTCGAGTCTCATGTTAGTGCTTCCTTAAGTTGAATATTGTAGCTTTTATTAGCTGTATATAGTAAAGTTTTGGTCATTTGGGGAACTAGAAACATCAATAAATACAACAAAATTATTGCTGTTTAAGTTGATATTAGCATTCATTTGGAGGTTTTTTATCTGACCATCTAATGAATGTAAATCCAATATTCACTCTGTTTTAGATTCGTTTTCGTCTTAACCAATAGCAGAGAGAAATATTTTGCTCATTACCTGCTAAATGTTCCATTATGTTAACAGGATAGTTGATAACCTAGCTGATTGGTGTTGGACATGTATTGTGCAGTGGATCTTTCTGCACTGAAAACAGCAGCAAAGCTGATGCAAAAGTGGTGAGAGTGAACCATAGCAGTATAGTTGCAGTCTGTCAAAGCAAAGTAAAACACTCCATAGAGTTGAGAGGAACTGCAGAGTTGGGCAATACATCTCTTTTCTGTGTGGACCTTGCATGCTCTCATGTACTCCAGCTTTCTCCCACAGTCCAAAGACATGCATGTTAGGTTAATTGGTGACTTTAAATTGTTCTAAATTGTGACTGGTTGTCTGTTTCTATATATCAGTCCTGTGACAGACTAGCACCCTGCCTCACGCCCAGTGACAGCTGGGATTGAGTCCAGCACCCTTCACGAGCCTTAATAGAAAAAGTAGTTGAGATAATGGATGGATGGATGGTTTGAGTGACTCTTTTCACAAAGAAAAGGGTGCTGGATGTGAAATCAGTAACATCAGACATGAGTAATTATACCATATATATTTAATAAATACTTCCTCTACAGATATTGTACAATAACATCATCATCATTATCAATCTCCTTCTTTACTTGGCAGTAAAGCGCATTTAAAATGGAACAAGCCCCTCCTGTAACTCAAAGTTCACAGACCCATAGTGTCCATTAGTGGATCTCCACTGATGCAAAGTGACTAAATAACTAAACTGAACGCTGAACATAAACAGCTGCATTGTAATATATCTCAGTTTCCTGCTCAGCTTTTAGTCTTAGGCTATTAGCAAACCATCTGGCATGGTGTGTCCTGATGATAGTCCAAACCTGAGAGCTCAGCAAGCACTAAATCAAGATGTATTACAAGGCACCTCCTATGTGACATTTCCACATTTAATTTGGGGTATTTAGCTGAGTATAGCTTCAACAATTTTACAAGGAAAGAATAGTGAGGAGTGAAAGAGTGAAAGCCTCAGTACCTCTAGTCCCTAGATCACTTAATTTTGAGACCTTTTTTTCTTCTTAGTTTCTACAGGTTTCTTATGTTGCACCTGCATCTTAGACAAATTACCTCTGCAGATACTGTTGTTTTCTGGGGCCTTTCAGCTAAAATACACCATACATCATTTAGCAGTGCAGGACAGTTCACTATAAATTTAAAGTTGACAGATTAAGAAGAGAAAAACATAAGAATCTTTGGCCAGCACTGCATCTACAGCATAAGCCAACTCTAGGTGGATACGAGTAAGCAAAAACAACATGATTCCAAAATTTACTGGCTCAGGGTTAACACGGTCTAGTTGTTAGGCAAACAGCCTGTCTCTGGGATGCAGTAAATAACAGTAAGCGCTATAGTGTGAGGACCAGAGTTTGTACATGTACAGCATGTTTGCATCTGTGCATGTGTGGGCTTTTGGGGAAATGTGCCTCAGCTAGAGGTGACTCCATGATCCTACAAGAGGAAGGGTGAAATGTGTTGGAGCTGTTCACTCTAGCTGTATCACTGAGGTGTGAAGAGGAGGAGAATAGAAAAGAATAAAAAAAAACAGGCTGTTCTGTTTCATCTCCTAAATGTTTCACTCCTGAGCTACAACGACATTTGAACAAAAAATACGGTTTTCGTTACCTTTATGTTACTGGTTCAGAAAGGGTCCTATAGATTTTCTACAAGTTTAACGCCACGACTGAGAGGTTAATTGTTAATTGATTAATTAGGCAGTTCCTTCTAGAAGTGGTGGGATTGTTGTGGGTCAAATTTGGTAAAACCAATCCTTCCTTCAAATGCTGTGGGCGCTGTGAGCCACACAGGACCTGTTTATCTGCAGCTTCTGTGATAGCTACTGTGAAAAATGAAGATTCTGTTTATTGCACCACTCTTCCTCTCCTTGTGTTGATGCAGCAATCAGAAAACCATTTGGGGACTTGGAGTGGCATTGTCGAACAAGAGAGACAAATAGACATACAGAAAGACTCTCGCCTAAATATCCAGCTTATTATCTGATAGGAATCTGCGAGGCCAGATTCGATTGCGGCATCCTCACAATGTCTCCAACTTAATCACAGCGTCTGCCCTTTCCCTCACAGAGATTATCCTCCCCTATCACTGAATCAATTTGCCTGTCACTGAAACATGGCCCATCCCTTTACAAGATGGTGGGAAAGCTCTTTGATGCACGTAACTGGAATTCAATTATGTTCCAAAGGAGAAATCACATCTGGAATGTGCATAAGAGAGGGATAAAGAAAGATAAAGATTCAGTGTCAATGTGCATGCCAACATAGTGACTTTGATTTGATTTTGTAGTTCTCAGCCACACTAGCAGCATTGAGACAACATTTGGAGGTAGACAGACTCACAATGTAATTAGATCTTACCCATACTATGTATGTAAATGCAACTGTACTGTCTAGTGTGATTGCATTATTAGGAAAAAAATATCTCAGCAGCAAATTAAAAGGTCACCTTCTCTTGTCAGCTTCTGAAAGCCTGACAAATGCTACAAGAAGCATTAGTGGCCAGCAAGTCCTTGTAAAAACTGATTTAGAAATGAAAAATGTTCATTTGTTTGACCTAATACACGGCATGTCTATTAGCAAATACACCAGGTCTGTCTGACAGATTTGCATTCTGAGGTCCAATATTAATACTTATTAATACAATGCCAGGTGTAAATGCACTGACCATGGATCAGATGTCGTTATCCAGATAATATCACGTGTTAATATCAGGTGTAAATGAGGCCTTAGCCATGTATTCTATCAGTGTCTTGTTAACAAAGAAAAATAATTTCAGAATTTATCTGTACAACATTTTGTCAATGTCCTGCAATGAGACACAAAGATCTCTAAATAGTGGTCCACTGTGAAACACAGTGACCTCTGGTTAACCTGCTGCTGACCACTGCCAGTCAATTAACATTTTCATGAGCCATTGGTGTCACTCACATCCAACCAACCACACACACACACCTCTTCACCACCACCGTGGCCCTTCACCTTGCCCACTCATGCGTGGGACAGTGAGGTCGACTGCCAGTTTAATAAATCTGACCAGAAAAAGGAGACCTGCTCACCCCTGTTTACTTTAAAGAGACCCTCTCTGACTTTTAGTCTCTCTCTCTTTCTGCCTCCAATTGATTCATAGCCCAAGGCATGAAGGTTGATAGCAGCCTGACTGAACAATGAGCACCTGTGTGTGAATGTGTGTGCGTGCATGTGTCTAACCATGCAGGAAGAATGACCTTCCCACCTCTGATGTCTGTGGCTGTTAGAGACTTCACTGACAGTCATTCTGCTGCTGGTGCATCCATAAGTGTCTGCTCTGGTTTAGAGAGGAAGCTCTCAGCTCCATTCTGTTTCCCTTAGAATGCACCCTGAGTGTGTGAAGACACCAAAATCAAATAAGGTGCAGCTTTAAATTCCCTTAAGATCAGCCAAAGATCCAAAGATTATCAGAAATGCTTGGGACACTGTGAACAGTTGCATTTCCTTGATGAAAAATGTATGTGAATCATTTAAAATTTTGATATTCGGTGATTAAAGAAACATAGTGCAGGAAAAAACGAGAGAAATGTAACAAAAGGCCGGGACTAAAACAAGGATGTGAGGGACACCATCCTTTCAGATACAATCCCAATCGCACTCAAATTTATATGCCACAATGCATTTTAATGTCAAGTATAACTAGGTAGGGTGAGGGGAAGAGACACCATACATCTTCTCACTGTCCAAGCAAATCAATAAAATCTATAAAACACACTGTATAATAGATTCTTTTTGGGGCATTAATAATAAAAGTGATGTTTCTGTACCAAACCCAGCTAAATACAAGGTACCTCATCATCATTATTCACTTACTGGTAGCTGGTAAGGTAGTTTCTGTAGAATACATTTTAAACTAGGATTTATTTTGACCAGGTGTCTCACTTATACCCGAGAGGCAGACATGATGGTTGACCTTAGACCTTGGAATATTGTCAACTTTTTTGTAGAGGTAATTTCCTGGGACTGGGATTGATTTGACCAATGGTTTTCCCTAACCACTAAACCTCATTGTCTAGCCCTAAATGCTGGCCATCGTTGTCTGCGGCAAATAAAACTTGGAGTTTTCCCTAATTTTTTCAAAACACAGGACACATTTTTTCCAGTGACAAAGCTAGAAAGAACCTGATCTTTAGCCATTTTGAGACCTTTTGGAAACTAACATCATGACAGCAGTAATGAAAAGTAGACTTTTTCCACAGAAGACATTTTCACAAACCACAGTAGAAGAGGTACATTATGATATGGATGATGTCTTAATTCCACTCAGCTGTCTCAGTTTCAGGCTCCTGAGTCAGTGTTAGAAAAAACATAGTGAGGGGCGTAAGTGTCCTTCCACTCAGTTGTGCATTTTTGGGATAAGTCCCTCTCAAATTGGTCCAAAAGTGTCTGTCAGAGTGGACAATGAATTCTCACATTTTGCTGTAGCCGGGCCAGATGTTAAGACATGTTTTCAGGTGGCATGATTCCCATCAGATGTGTGTCGTAGTTTGGAAGAATGTGCTGTATAGTACAATCACCAAAGTAACTAATAAAATGCAAAGTTCAGTGCCAAGTGCTTGGCTTGTTGGTGAGGGGGTACAGTAACTCATTTTGGGGCCATGATCCACAATTGCTCTCCATGACGCTGACTACAGGCCACAGTGGCTTAGTTACATGATAGAGGCAAACAGTAAGATGCTGTTTGTCCCTATGAATGACCATTTACCTTTAAAAAACAAACAGATGGAAGTGCTGATAAGAGCATTGTTCTCTGCCATTTCTGCATTACATGAGCATATTAGGTCTTATTTTTAATTGTTATGACCATTATTGCTTATGGACAGTGAAAAAAATGTTTGTTTTTTTCATGTTATCTGGTGCAAACATTCACATGGACTCATGGATACACTCATTAGAATATCTGGACAAACATGCATGTAAAGTGCATGTATAGGCGTACAGCTACGACATGCTAACTCCAGTTTTCCATGTGTCATATTCAGATGAAGTGATATTCCTGGCTGATAGTGATAGTGGCAGAAGTGACTGACATGAGAAAACATTTTAAATATTACGTCAATAAAAATTTACTTAGCAGTACATCAAACAGGCCTTTAAGCCCATAACACAAGACACAAGAGAGCTGCACATCAGTTTAAAAGCTGATGAAAGATCCAGCATAGTCGCTATTAGATTAAAAAGCTGGAGGACTTTTCTGGCTGGAAGAAGAGAAATATTATAAATTTTATTAATTGTCTGTTTCACAGTGTCTTTATTTATGTGTTTATAGTTTATGAAACTACATTTTATTTAAAGTAAAGATTTGTGCATATAACTGCTGTTCTACCAGGTACTTAGGGAATAGATGAAGTATATAATACTACATAAAGTGCGACTGTTAGTTTACAAATCTCTCAATGATATGCGGTCAAAATACATTCCTGATCTCATGAATATGAACCCAGCGGGGTTTTAGAAGTGCAGCTGTTACTCTCCTACCTGTTACTGTCATCACCCTCTCTAATGTCAGGCCCTCCGCTGTGCTAAACGAGGCCACATTTCACCACCGTATCAGGGGCCCCACGCCACAAACTCGAACGCCTGATGCTTTCAACTCTGACACACCTGTGTGTCCCACAACATCACAGGCCATTTCTCCTGTCCTCCGACAAACAACGTCAACCCCCTCCATCCCCTACCACCGCCTCAACACACACACACACACACACACACACACACTCTTCGTGAGACAAATGGTGACTTTTCTCTTTCACTGGGAGGGGATGTTGTCGATGATGAAGGATTGAGCTTGTCTCACCAGTAGGGTCAGGAGGATCCATTGCTTTGCTTTTTCATTAGTGTGGTTTTGAATGGTCTGAACACTGTTTCAGATGTTGTTACAGAGAAAACTCAATCAACTGAATCAATGCAGCTTTAAGCAAGGAAGGAAAATTAAAGTAGACTTATACTTAAAACTACATCGTTATCATTTCTGATCAGTTAGAACTGGTGTCAACAAATTGAAAACAAAACAGATTTCATGCTGTGATAGGTTGTGTCTGTATTTTATGATGGGTCCACAAATCAATGAGAGGGGACATCATTTGAATAAAGAGAAGTTCTAATCTTTTAATAAGATTCCTGTGAAATACTGCAGAGAAAAGAAAATCCTTCAAATGCAAAACCTGAGAAGGAAAAATCACTTACACTATCAGAACTCTGACAAGGGGTCACGAGCAGTCATTGCTTCATTTTGTAGTGTCTAAAACCAAAAGGTTGGGACACACAATTATTACAATTTAATTTGGTTTCTCATAAAAAATAATTTAAAAAGAAAAGCTTTTTCCATCCATAGCCTTCAAACTGTATGTCAAATGATTCTCTCCACTGTGCTGCTCTATAAGGTCACGACTTCGTGAATTCTGTGATGCTCCAAGTGCACAGTCTGCACCCTGTTCAGCTGAAAACATAATGTTCTCACTTCTTAGTGTTTAATGCATATTTTAGCAGCATTTATTCTGCCCACTGAATTAGATTTTTACATGAAAGAAGGTCAACCACACATTGACATTTACAGCATAAAAAAGCATAATTTCCTGCATACACACACTTAGTTTCCTTGGCAGTCTTTGAGGCTTTTTGCTTGGGTTAAATGTAACCTCAGAAAGGCCAGGGTGCACAGGCCCCCGAGTATCCAGTTCAGCCCACATCATTCTCCATGCATCATTACCACTGAAGAAACCTTGAGCCAATAAACAGCTCAGTGGCACTGTTCTTATTTAAAGGCAAGAGGGAAAATGGAAAAATATGTACACACACACACACACGGACAGACACACAGTGAAATGCTCTGAGTGCCAATCTTGTCGACACACACTTACTTGCATGTTAAAAAAACAATAACATAGTTTGTACACACACTCTCTCTTCATTAAATTCCAAATGGATTGAGTTTAGATCTGAGCGTTGTAATTAATAGTTGGAATATACACTCTAGTGCTATTAAAGTCACCCCTCAGGACTTTTCACTGTAGAAGAACTTTCAGATAATTAAAACAAGTAATCAGATACATGCACAAGTGGCCAGTGTGTGTCTAAAGATAGATATTTGCTTCTTGTTTTCCCTCATCCCAAGACAATATTTGGCCCTGCAGAGGAAAGGAAATGAAGAATAAATAAATGAAGACATTGGCAGCACCGGAATAATTGTACATCACTCTATCCAATCTACATAAATAAACTCTCTCTAGGCAAGGGAGAAAAAGAGCGCTTATGGTTATGGTTAAAATCATTTTTCAGACCGTGGTCCACTGCACTTTGAAGCCTGTTTATGGCTGCGAGCATGTTTTACAATGTCGATGAAATATTTGGTTTAGTTTGGCTGAGCTACGGCCAGTGACTCATGATGCAGGATTGATGCAGACTATGTATCCTAATGTGACATTAACCATTCATCTCTGACCCACACCATGGCAACACCAACAACCCAACAAGGTTTCTTTAAAGCATTATTGGATGATCTATATTTATATACCTCGAGAAGCTATTGACCTGCCAGGATAATTGTTTTAAAATATACGACTGGCCCTGAGGGTTTAATGCAAGCGATGCTGACCTTGCCTTACCCAGGTTGGAACACTTGATAAAGAACTGTAAAACAAACAAGGACAATGCAACATCATCATTCACAGTCATGAAACATGAATAAAATATTCATGTTTCAAAATATTAGTGTTTCAGCGGTGTTTTGGTATGGTGGCGCAATCAACGATTAAGTCATGGGAGAGTAAAAATTCTCAGTTTGATAAAAAACAAATGAGCATCAAGTGGTTCAGTGATTGTTTCCGTAAACTTGATTTATTGTTTTGTGTGAAGGAGAGACAGAGTAGCTATGCAGCTTACACATGTAGCTGCTGTGGCTATTCCAGTATTCACATTATGGGATGCCAGTAGGGCTTAGCTCCATTAATAGATCTAGATTAATAGATCTCATTTTAATGCTGCAATAAATTACAGCCTTGAAGAAATAATTAAAATCTATCGAAACCAATGTCCCGTCATCAGTACTTTTAACCCTGAACTGCCTCATAGGCAAATCCATAGTGCACTACAGCAACAATGGAAATATCATGTGGTGATTGTAAGAACTGAGATTGGTCAGCTTGTGAGAAACCTTGCCAACAAATACTGAGGGTGAAGACATTTACCTGGATGTAACTCTAGTTACAAAAGTACGTGCATAGGATAGCATTGTTCTAAAATAAAATTAAGAATTACTGAAGGAAATATAATCATTTTTCTGAAATTGATTTCTGTTTCTGTATGGAGTTTGTTCTCCTTGTTTCTTCCACAGTCCAAAATAAGTGAGTCATGCAAAAGGGAGTAAAACTGCTCATGAATGCGTCTCTGTCTCTCTGTGTCAGCTCTTTTTTAAATAATAATATATAATAATAATGTAAATAGAATGAAACAGCTTTACAGCATGCAACACCAACTTCAGAGAGACAATTCACCAGTTCTTTTTTTAAGTTAAGTGCATTTTAAAGACTTCACTTCACCTTTTTGCATAAGCTTTTTAAAACCATTGAAAAGAAAAGCTAACTTACAACTACACATAAGCATAACTTACAGGGTAGGACAAACTGTAACATTTATTAATCTTACTATAAATACACCACAAGCAAATTGCTTAATAACCATTATATCAGATGGTGGCAATGCAGCAACACTAATTTGTGTTTAAGCCAAGCTGCTTTGCTAAATAAACCACAGAAATCCAGAAAGTGAAGCTACAAAGTCTCAGCTTCTTGTTGCATAATCCTTGTTGTTAGCACCACATGTCCACTTTATCTGATAGGAAGCTATGAGTCAGAGTCCTTGTTCACAGCTGCTATCTGTTTGCCTGATCGAGACATTTGTTGCCCTTAGCTGTTTACACTTATTCTGCAAAGGCCACTGCTCCAGCTCCAAGGCTGCGTGGGGATGCTGGGCTCCCCAGGGCTTAGCAGGTCCTTCATCAGATACCACACCAATAAACTAGACACACACATTCACAGACACTCAAGTAGGCCAGCAGCCACACAGATATGTGCGTGTATAGACTCAAACACAAATAAACAGTATACAGACGGAAGCACGTATATACACAATGTAGTGAAAATGTGCAGTTACACATTGATGCATATTATGCAAACTTTAAAATTACAGATTGAGTTCCCATACACAAATCTACGTGTACGCACAGAATCAGAGAGGCAAGCAGGGGTTCCAGATCAGCACCAGCACGCATCGGTGGACTTGCAAAGCAGGACTAGTTTGTCTCGATGGTTCACTGGCTACCGCGCTCCATCAGCCTCTCCATCGGTCTGTCCATCTGTCTGCTCATCCGTCTGTCAGTGTCGAGATAAAATGCTAGGGCTTCTCATCCCGAGCACAGCTGACGGATTGAACAGGCTTTATTTCACTGCAGCGCGACAATACTCTAACACTACTACATGTCATAATTCAGGATCACACTTATCACTAATCATTTTTAAACACGTCTGTTTTGGAAATTGTGTGTGGAGAGTTTTATATGGCACAAGCTTGATTCTAATGCTAGGTTGATTAGACCTTTCCTGCTGCGGTAAACTTTATGATGTAGTAGTATCTACTTCTAATAATAATGTATTTTATTCACAGTGTTCTTCGAGATACTGTTGTAATCTCATAATTAGATGTTTAATTCTGAGAAAAACACTCATGAGCTTCCATACAGGACTACAAAGTAAAAAAATTGCTACAAATTTTTCTTTTTTATTGAACTACTGAATATATGTTTTGTTTTAAGGCCCATAAAATTATTCAAGTCACACAAGAAAACCACTAGTTGACAGAAAATTATTAATGAGGAGCTACGCAGGCCAAAAAAATTCCAGTGTGGTGATTTAAGGCAGTGCAGTATAGTGCAGCACAGTCAGAGGGCAATTATGCAACCATACACCATAGTAACATCACAACAGGTCACAGTTTAAACTGTTGGATACGGCAGAAGGCAGATGGATCCAAACTGGTTTGCAGGGTGTGTGTAGATTGAAACGATTAAGTCTTAAAAACAAACAAAGAAATCAATGATCTACATGTATTATCTTTCATCAGAGTTTTAACGGTAAGAAAAGCCTCCAAACAGATGTTTTTAAGACTTGCCAAACTTACAGATGTTTGTTACAAGAATCCTGATATTGCCATTCTTGGCCAGAAGGGGGAGTAAGAGCCCCATGCGTTTTTCTCCTCTCCCTCCCCTGACCTCTCACTCATCTGTCAGGGCTTATCACTCCACTATGTCTGTGGTTTATATGGAACACCCTCACCCATGACTATATAAGTATGTGTATTAGTGGTGATGGAAGCAGGTAGACTAGAGATGCCCTGCTGGTGAACCTCGACTCTTGATTGACACCAGCAGCTTGTCCTGCTACTCTGGACTCCGGGCGGCTGTTCACTCAACTTTAAATTGCTGCCTTACTCATTACTGCAGCAAACAGACAGATATTTGTTAATGAATCCACATGCTCCAGTAACTCTAGCTTCCTTCGAGGCGCTGGGAGAGCACCCACTTGTTCTCAGTGGCCTCTTCTTGGACCAAGCAGAGGGTAAGGTGCAGGGGGTCAGGGCATAGGTCAAGGGCGGGGTCACAGGGTTTTAAGCTGCTAGGGTCCATCAGGCAGAGGTTATCAGAGACTAATGGACTGGTTAAAAGTAAAGAAATGCAACAATGGAGAGTGTCACTGTAGTACTCAGTTCCTCACAGTTACAGAACCGAAACAAGGGGTAACACATTTTATATGTGTGCACATGTAAAAATCAAATACAAATCTTTTCACTATGGTGTTTTCTGTCTTTCAAATAAAGCTGATTTAATATGAACTGAAAGACAGTTAGAAAACCGCTAGAACTGATGCCATTCACACTTAGCTCACTTTTATTGTAGCTGTAATGCAACAGTAATGAGATGTTTGTGTACTCTGAAGTAAATGGGAGAAAGGATTCATTTCTGACAGCGTGTTGCATAAGATTAAGCAAAGTGCTGATACTATCTTGAAGCAAGCACTGCATTGCACATCACAAACAAACTGCATTTGCAGCGCTGACCTATGTAAAGTGATCCTCAAAGACAAGTGCCTTTGATTCCAGCCTCGGAAATGAAGCAAGAATGTCGTCTAATAATAAGCCACGTTGTTATGCTGTTACATCCATTTCAGTCAGCAGGTGCCAGGTGAGTATTTGTGGTAGTTGAATGTAATGGAATAAAACTATCGGAATTAAAATAATGAATGTGATTAGTTTTTGTTTTAGTCCACCCCTTTGGTCCAAACTAAATATATTTATGGTATGAACTTATGTACAGATATTCATGGTCCTAAGAGGATGAATCCTAATGTTTTTGGTCGACTGATTCTTCCTGCAGCACCAGAAGCAACATAAAATTCTCAGTTATCCTTGGAAAGATGTGAGAACATACTCAGATTGTCACAAAATGCGGTGCAGATATTCATTGTCTGCCAGATTCTACTAAAATAAGATGGTAAATATGGTAACATTCGCACAACATTAGTTTAACATCAGCATGTTATTATGTTAGTATGCTAAAGGTAGAATTTAGCTTCACAGAGCTGCATTGGTGACTTTTAAGACCCCAGGTACCAACATTCGTTTTATGCACACTCAGAAAGTCAAAAGCATAGTGACAAATGTTGAACAAAAGCCAGATTTAGATTGATAACACAATAATAAAGCTGTAGGGCAATTCTTATATTAAAGCAGAATTCTTATGTTATTTTGGAATAAGAAAAACACAGAAAAAAAACACTAGAACACAGTGGAGTTGGTTTTCAATCACCAGCACAATAAATACATCACAACATTTTTCTTTTTCATGTATTTTTTATAGCAATAAAGAACAAAAGCCTCCACAAACAGAAACCCAATAGATGAATTCTTTACTCTCTGCCTTTCAACTCCAGTATTAAATGTTAAACACTGTCAACAAAACATCTGTGTTTGGAGGTGCACAGGGGAATAGTTTATTTCGGATTCCTTGTGCTACATAATGAAAGTAACCTTTACAACACGGGCTGGCTCTCAGCTTAGGAGACATGTGCAGGAAAGGAGGAGTGGAGGATAAGGCCGGTCAGAAAAAGCTACTGTGTTGGTGCTGAGAGACTTATCAAACCGTTGTGCCACCAGCAGGGTAACTATCAAACTATGTTTCAGAATGTCCTGTATTTTCTTTAAGCTTTTCTTGGCTGTAACCGTGTCTCAAACACACATTAGGTTTGATGTTTTTAATCTCTTGATCACTGGATCAAATAAATTCATGTTTGCTGTTACACTGCTCGGTGAAAAATAATAGGAAACGGCCCTGAGCCATAGTGGGCCACAGCTCACTGCATAACAATATAGGGTGTATATTTGTTATGCATATTTCGTGCATGTTTGTAAATTTGTGTAACACCAGAAAAATCTCACACAGAGCTTAAAGGTTTATTAATTTCATAGCACCCACCCACAGAACCCAACAAAGACACTCAGCAATGAAAAATGAATATTGGCCGGCAGTCGAATATGCTTCACCGCTGTTACTGTGTTACAGCTCATAAACAACGCGCCTTTTTAACTCACTGAGCTATCAGCCATTCAAGTCCCACTCAAGATAAACTGTAATAGGGTTAGTGCTGTGTGAAGTGAAGTAGCTTTCCCTGTAGGCACGTGTTTCCTTTACCTTAATCTGAACCTAACCTCTACCCTTTCCTTGGCTAGCCTTGTATTATGATGCTTAATCTGACCTGATATTTAACATCTTAACATGTTTGGTGAACCTACACTTTTCATCTAATGTGATCATTAGGTCCAGTTCCTTTATTTGTTCAACTGGTTTTTAACCAAATCCTTCCCATCATCAGTAGGGAACAAGTGTACTTTGTGTTTTGTGCTAATTAGCACATCAACATATACATATACATGTACCTGCATATAGAGTATATCTGGCCTACAGGAGATGACGTGTATTCACTTTTACCAAGATTCTCCTTTCAGTTTAAAAAAGATGAAAACAAAGAACATTTAAACCATGAAACAATTAACACAACCTATTCATAATATTATTTTTAATTAATATTAATAGTATGATTATGTTATTGCCATGGTAACAAAACAAGGGAGAAATTAAAATGTTATTTACCATGCAAGTTATAATCAAAATCTATGTGATCAATGTAATGCATTCACCACTAATGCAATTAACATTAATGTAATTTAATTAAATTTAATAATTAATTCAGATTAAGACTGACAGAAAATTAGTCTGCTATTCATTAGTTACACAATAAAGAAATATTCGTACAAAGTTAAATTAAAAGCTAACATCAGAATGTTATATCGATCTACATGTAGTAATATCAGTTAATCTGGAGCCTTGGCAGAGCTGATTTGTTCTGTACATTAGCAGAGGTCGCTGCAGCCTGCATGAGAGAAGTTGGCCAGTTTGTCTTTGGTGCAGAGGGAAGGTGAGCCAGTGCTCTTATGAACGAGGCTCATCCATCCAGGTGGCTGCTGACAGGGCCAGATAAGCATCTCACCCTGGGCAAAAATAACACAGCATCCCATTGAGACCTGATAATTACATGGTCCCACTGCCACACCAGGCCTGATGTATGGCCCAAGATAGCCATCTCACATCCACTGAGCTGCTGCACACATACACACACTCAAACACTTGCACTTAACACGTGGGTTGAACGAACACACACTCATCCCCAGTGAGATGGTGTATCACTTCTATTACAGATCTGGAAAATGCATTTGCATCTAACTGTAACTAAGTTGTGGGGTTTCATTTTACTGAGACCATTAGTTCAAGTGGTGAAAAATCAAGTTTCAAAAGTGTTAGATTGTGCTGGCCACAGGTGTACAAGATCCTTTCAACACACACTTTCAACAGATAAGAAATATCAGTGACACCTAGCGTGATGGGAAGATGTTGGTGTATTATCTGTTCTTGTCACCAAACATGCCACTCTCTGACATTATACAATCAACAATCTGTTCAGAGCCTTGTCCCAATAAATATCCCCCTCAGTCAAATATTGGCAATAGAATATAGTTAGAACACAATAAGATGTTAATGATGTAGTTAATCATGTTAATGATTTAATGGAAGGTATGTTTCAGAAAAAAAATATTGCTGAATGCTGTTGAATGAGCAGCCATACACATACAACTCTTTAACTGCTAAATGTGCCAGATTCTACATCTTCACTTTCTTTTTCACTACAGCAGCAGCAGCATACAGTGGGGTTATCAGAGCTTTTTCCTCAAACGGAAAATAGCTACCTGCTGTTTCTCAAAGTGATGCTGAGTGGTGAGAGTGAACAGTAAGAGTACTCCCACAACACATAATATATACAACATAAATATATTATTATGACTGAATCAGTTCTGCATTTGTTTCTCATGTTGTTAATGTGTTTCAAAATCTACCCAGTGTCCTCGTAAGTTGGATAGATCAGCTGAGAGTATCATTACAACATCACTGATATCAATTTTGATCATTTGTTTGACTAACCTACTAGAGAAGTAGTTGACTGCTTCTCTAGTAGGTTTGGTTTAGTTAGTTTAGACATTAGAAAACAACAAAGTTTTTAGACATTAAAAACTAACACTGGCCTGGTGAGTGAAGTGATTGGTCTACTTCTTAGAATTACATTAGTACCAATGTCGAGTTCTGTCCCATGCAGAACTTTACATAATCCCCAGAGTGTGAAGTACAAGGCCAGACTATTGTGCAAACTAGCAGGTGACCCATTCTTTTCTAAATTTGCCATCATTCATCTCATGATCTGACACTGACATTAGTGGCTAATATGAACCACTGTGTATCCCATGGGACTAACAAAATCTGATATGACCGCCTGGAGGCAAATTCACAGAGAAGTAGGAAAGTTCATGCATGTCTGCCATTGTGTGGTCGTCCCCTGGGCACAGTGTCCGTGATTTATGGTAGGGGCACTAGGGCTATCAGATAGTAGTGTACTGGTTGCTTCTGGATGCTAGCTACAGTCAAGACAGTCAGTCACTCAGACTGTACGGACATGTGGAGAGGAGAGATAGAAGCAACATGCTCCAGCAGCACAAACTCAGCTTTGAGGAATCCACCTGATATGATGTAAACAAATAGTTTACACTGATAAGAAACACTCAACTGTTTGTGTACCATAGATCTTTGTTATCTGTGCTATATGCTGCTC
Organism: Sandelia bainsii; assembly: GCA_032362345.1. Lineage (NCBI taxonomy): Eukaryota > Metazoa > Chordata > Actinopteri > Anabantiformes > Anabantidae > Sandelia > Sandelia bainsii. The sequence continues at coordinate 4,509,122 of JAUMHL010000030.1, forward strand.
CCTACTATCAACAGGGGCTGCATATTCCTTTTCTGTTCTTTCTTAATCTTTTAAAGAAGTGGGTTGCTAGCAGAAGCAGCAATTGTTACCATAGCCAAGCAGATAAAGAAAAAATAGAAAACTGTAGTAATGTTGATCATTGCACTCATTTTAACCTACATAACTACCATCTCATCATATCAAATTGACATCTTGTGCTAAAGTCATGCAGAGCATTAAATCTTAGGGACCCCTGTGATGTGAGTTATGGCCATGCAGAGCGTAGGACAGCCTTGTGCAGCCTCAGGTACAGCATCAGGCTGAGGGAGCATGTGTAGCAGTGGAGGTGACCCATCAAAGCCTCGCAGCCACAGACACAAGCTTCATTAATCTCAGCCACCCTGACAGGACCATTGTAACCTCATAAATAGTCCAGACCCATATCTGATACTCCACACTGACAAGTGGGGAGATGGAACAGAGATGTACAATACTGGGGCTGTAAGTAGGTGATATCATTCTATAGCTCTGTATGTGCACACAAAGAAAAAAATAATATCCACCCAGCTTTGTTACACAACAAACCTCCTGCTACTGCTATGCTATGCTGACCACAAAAAAAGAGAGGATGAGATTACTGTGGTTGAACCTGAACCTACAGGTTTGGTTTCTCAGCACATGTTCTTAAGCATAAAGCATGTCCCTTCAGGAAACGGGAAACAATAGCTTGCCTGTCAAAGAAAAGACAGATCAACTATGGACTAATACACTGACAAATTGCCTCACTGTATGCAGAATCAGCTGAGGTGAATTAGAATGAAGTATATAGAATATAACAGAGTATAATTTAATGTCATCAAAAAAAAAAAAAAAAGTCAACGCCATTTCCACAGTGATGCAGGTTTGCATTGCTGAAGCAGACCAACTGACCACACCATAAGATGTCACTCTTGGTGAGATGTAGACTTCGTAGCAGTATCTCAGTAGGATTAGGTAACTAGCATCTGTAAAACTATCGCAGGTGCTGGAGAAGCAGCCGGTGAAGGCAGCCTGTCAATATGTTCACAGTGTAGGCATTTTGGATCCCATATGTTCATTGTGGGATTTAAACACTTTTCTGCAGCATCTTGAGCTGTGCCTTACTTTTTTTTTCTCACTAATTTCCCTCCATAGAGCAAATCCCCTCACAACCCAACTCATCTAACTAAACTGTCTCCTAGAAATTCTGTTTCTATACAACTAAACTGCACTCAGTTATGTTTTTGTAAGGACCATAAGTGCAACTGGATTACATATTCTATTCTAACATGTTGCATCAGAACATTGTGATAATATAATCAAAATATTGTACACATTTTGGACAAAAAACAAGATGATTTGAGAGGAGTACTCTATATAGGCTATATAGAGAAGAAAGTAGCAAAGAGGGATCCCAGTTGCCGTGATTCAGCTTCCAGATCACCCTCACCTGGATGGATGACTGAGAGTCTCTACAGACATATTATAATTCTGTTAATTATAAAAGCATAATCACATTAAATGCTATCTGCATAGGAACTTATTTTTTAGGAGATGTAGTTGAACTTGCCATGTTCACTGAAAATGTAGCAGCATTAGAAACTCTGTTTCATGGTTATCACACAGAAACCACCACATGTGTTTCAAGGTAACAAATCTAGATAATTGCGTTGTTTTTTTCAACCTTTCACCTTGGTAATACATTACTATAAAAACTTTTTTCCAACATATTACCCCCCATGTACTAGTTCTTACCGTGCTGTAATGTAAAGTTCTAGTTTTCAGTGTGGTAAATTTGCTGATTTACACTAAACACAAAGGCCAGTTTCCTGGTTACTTGCCATACAAATGAAGTTTTGGAAAAAAGTGTCATTTTGACCCAAGGCCAGTCCTGACTTTGTGCCCCAAGATCAGCAAAGTTGGATTTATCATATGGGGTCATTAGTGTTGCTACTAAATTTCATGGCATTCTGGTTTAAAAGATGTTGACTGATGCCAGACACCAGAGACTGCCCTCCCTCTAGTCACGGCATTAACCTGGTCAAGTTCAAATATACTATTATAAAATGTGTGCAGTATGTAATTCAAAAATGTGACAAGCAAGTACAGCTTTCTAATCTCATGAAGAGTTGATTAACAACTTCATTTACACCTAAAATTATTGTATTCTGTGTATCTAACGTTTGCCTCAGTCCGTAGATGTTTTCTAAATGCAGAGTTAAATCATTCTTAGCCTCCTTATTCCTGAAGACAGCTACTGTTGCTACTGTTGCATTGTTTCCTGCTGTTATCATTTTGAAGTTTAACTGACTGTAACAGCTTTTCCTCCACTTTAAGTCTCTCTCCTGCTGTGTCCTCTCCTCTCTCTCTCAGCATCTCGTTCCTGGCTGATACACCTCAGCACAGCGCTGCCAGCTGCCCCTACCTTAATGGCAAACAGAGATGTATCAATGTAGCATTTTTCTGGGGTTAGCGATTTTACTGTTGTTAAATGGTGTTAAAACCAAACATAATTGTCTGAAATGCCTGTAATGCCCCATTGCAGAAGAAAACTATGTGCAAGAATATGGTAAGAACAGTAGATCGTAGGTTAATCAGGATTGTAAATTGTGGAATCCTGTTCCAGCTTAGGTAATCATTTTACAACTGTTTTGGGCTGTCTGTTCCAAAAAAGGGTTGCTCAGCCGAGGGGATTCTTTCAAATCTGTGCAACCATCTGACTGCTTGTGTTTTTCACCCAGGTCAACTCAATTACTCCATATCCTAACTTTTTTTGCATGTAATCCTGATTTAATCAGTTATTTATTTGGTTCTTGTTAAGAGCCACAGTTCACAGAACTATAGTTACATACATCGGAGGATATATTAGCTTTTCCATGAACCTCCGTTATTCTTTTATTTGATCCCTACTAAACATCTGTGGAAAGCTGATGAAGCTCACATTGTGTTTTTAATGGCAGAAATCAGAGCCTCGTGCAGAGAGGGGTCAGCTCTGATGGAGGACTGTACTGCTTGAGAAGAGGCAGGACAGAAAAAGCCTGACTGGTCTGTGACAGATCTTTGGCCCACAGCAGCTCTCAGTGAGCACCCCACCACACACACCCGCTCCCAGTCCAGGAGCTGTTGATGAACTTGTTTTCCAGACAGCCATGCTACCTTGGCCTGTGGTTTCGAGTGAGGGAATGCACCCAGTGGGAGCTGAAACCAGACCACCTGCTGCACTCTTCCACTCCACTCCTTAACTCCCAGCCTTCTCTGTTTACCAAACACCAGTTTCTAGGAACACTCAGCCACCGCTATTTGCCATTTGGCACGGTAGGGGTGTGTTTGACGAGGGGCGGAGGGAGTGTTTGTGTTTGTGTATTGTATATGTGTGCATGTGCGACTGTCCATCTGTCCATCCCGAGTAAGGCTTAAATGTGTATAAATGTGTGTGTGAGCGTGTTATGAGGGGTGAAGAGACAAGCAGCTGAGGCCTAATGAGCTATAATGAGGTCTAATAGTGGAAAAGCCATCTAGAAGCCATGACCTTGGCATTATGACTGATGCCCACAACCATAACATGTCTAAAAACAGCCTGGGAAACAAGCTAAAACACATGGTGGTAAGTCATCATCCATATTTCTTGGGAGGCGTCGAATTACCTCAGAGTAAGCAGCGATTACAGATTTTGCAGCAAATCCGTAAATTGAATTGTGGTGGTTGGCTTGATGAGAATACCATTTCCATTAGAGCATGTACTGTATGAAAGACAGTTAATGTCTTCTGTTGTTTATGTTGACACAGGAGAAGGTGTGGTGCTCATTTAATCTATAACGTCATTTGATGAGTGCTTTTATCCACAGCTCAGATGCACATATATATATATATATATATAGATAGATAGATAGATAGATAGATAGATAGATAGATAGATAGATAGATAGATAGA
>JAUMHL010000030.1:4513149-4543577 GCA_032362345.1 Sandelia bainsii
GATAGATAGATAGATAGATAGATAGATAGATAGATAGATAGATAGATAGATAGATAGATAGATAGATAGATAGATTATAGTTAGTGTGGGTGGCCACAGCGGGAAATGAGCCTTTAGTATAGCTACTTTCATTGTGGGTTTTATATTCTGCCATCAAAGTATAGGACACATTAACAGACTTTGGAGTCTACACTGTAAAAGTACGAGCATTAGTGTAGTCTGAATTTTGACAGATAGATAGATACTTCCTGTACAATTACTGTAAATGCTCGCAGCTACTATTGTGGCCTTTTTATGAGATTATGTGGTATTTGTCTTATTCTTATTTCTCTAACTCATAAGGCAGTTCACCATTTTACAGATCTGCCTCTGTCTGACAGCAGGTCAGAGATGTGGCAAGTGGTGCGCTAAAAGGTCATCTGGACGGCAGCTGATTTTCCATGTACTACACTCACATACACTCATATAAACACTCTCACCCTTGCTCACTTTTTAGTCTGGACACAGCTGAAACTGACAAGGTTATGCCTTTTTTATAGGGAAGCTAACACAAACAATTCACAGGCCATAAGTCCTTGTCTCAATGCTTTTTGTTTGGCCATAAATTACAATCTACAGCACTCGAGGGACCCCGATCACTGAAATACAGAATATGGCTGAGACATAACAGCAGAATTGTTTAAATAAGAGGTTATTATGTAGAGTTACAGTTAACTTTAATACACATAAGAAATACACATTGTTTGTGTATACTAAGTATTTGTACTTTACTGCACTATCACACCAATGCTGCCTAGAATTTATTTTAGTCATTATAGATATTTAAAGTTACTGTGTAACTAATCGTGCCTGCACTAGTTCTCTAAATTCTTTTGTGAAGTCCCATGTGAGACATTTGGAGTTAAAATAATTGCTTTTCAAGCATGTACACATAATTTTTTACTTTTATTCTCACACTCATTTTGAGTTCCCTCATAAAGTTTTAAATTGTATGTGATGTTTTCCACAATGTAGCATCATAAAAGAAACACTACACTACACTTGTATTCGTAGCATTAAATTATAACATTTTAGAGTCGAAGCAAACTCTTCATCAATGGCCATTACATAACTCTGCAAATTCTATGCATGTTTATATATATTTGTGAGAGCATATGTGCGTGTATTTGTGTTTGTTGTATTGTATTAGTATGTAGTGCTGGCATGCTGAGTCCTGCTGGCTATTAAATGGAAGTCCTATGAGTGCAGACTGAACGCTGCTGGAAGACTAACAGAAGAGCAGCTGGTTTAACTGCACGCTGGGACTTATTAAGACTGGAAAGGTGTTGCTCACTGCAGTAGACACTCAACAGCCCGCAAACACACTTGCACAAACAGGGGCTGTGTATACTGTGTGTGACTGTGTGTTTCATAGCTCTGTCAGGACCATCAGACATTCACTTTATGTCTATCAGTACTGAACAGGTATGCTGAGCACTGGGAGCTTGCCGTGCTTCAGGCCAGATAGACTCTTCCACTAAATTAAGTTTGACTGGCAGACGGTTGTGTTCAGTCCTCTGCTGAACGTTAAAACGAAAGAAACTAGTTAGTGCATCAATTTTAGCATCAAAGGTCTCTTTTGCAACAGATCTGTCAGTCAGACCAGCAGGAGGAATGTAGCTTCAGGATAGAGCCATTTTCACTTCCTCCGCCTGCAAAGACACCTCCAGTGAAGGAGGGAGCCAGAGGTAAAAGACGTTAGCCTGTTACTTGATGATAGCAAATTCAAATTCCTCACCAGGTTTGCTCAAGTCAACCGGTGAAGTCCTTTAACCCCAGCTACACCTGTAAAGCATCTCACTACAGCCTTGTTCTACTAAGTTACACTTTTGTACAAAGTATGTATTGTAAAACTGAACTAGACTACCACAATAGCATGAAGTCAGAGCTTTAACATCTCAGCACACAGTGGACCCAACAAAAGCCTTTGCATTTCATGTAAAGGAGGTCATAGTTTCATGAAAACTTTCATTACAAGTTGGCCTTTAAAAACACTTCCTCCTCCACATGGTCAGATATCCTGCAAGTTACCTAAAAAAATTATATATCAAGTACAAAAAAGAAATATTTGATGTATGGGCATAGATAAAGATGGACTACATGCTGGGGGTTAGCAGAAAAAATAAAGCTGAAAATGAAAACAGAAAAGAGCAATGAAAACAATGACACCTTTTTTTTAGCTGGTGCCATTTTATCACATCCTATAATAATAATCGAGAATGTAGCTGACTGACAGCAGCTGGGAGTTTGAATAATATGGACCAATGTTAAGCACAAAATCAGTTCTCTGTGTCACAGCCTGGAGCTGAGCGAGTGTGTTGTGCTTCATGTTAGGTTTAGGCACCAAATAAGCAGCCACATTCGTCATGTGACTGGTTACAGTAACAGCAACAAATGATTGCTATGTACTGGGCTCAAACTGTGGGAAAGTCCTGTGCTCTGTTGAACTTCTTCAAACAACCTACAAAAATTGTATTTTACAGGAGGACAGTCTCCCAGGAGGACATTAAAGGCAGATATTATGCCTCTAATTAAGTTCAAACTTGTAGTTCTGAAAGTAAATTGTACAACTCAAAGTCTTTATTTATGTATTATTATTATTAGTAGTAGTATTTTCTCTTTAGAAAATGTTTTCTTAAAACCCAGAATGTAAAATGGCCCTTATGTTGGTTTAGTCCTGACAGATAATATTACTGTCTGCAACTTAAGCATTCAAAATACTGATTTTTCTAAAAAAGAAAAACTAATTTATAAAATAATTTTTAAAATAAATTTTTAATAAAAATTTCTCTTATTTTCCCTTTCATAAATTTACTGCTGTTTTTTAAAGCAATGTAATGTGAATCATTTATTCCAACTTAAAAAAATATGTAATATATCTACAAAGTGCATTTGCAGTTAAGTTGTAGCCTATAGGAAAGTACTGTTTAGGACCCACAGTTGCTTTCTCTGTACAAAGCCTGGCAGTGTGATGTTTTATACATTTCATACCAACATCATGCTTCCGCCCTTCTTTTTGAGAGAATAGCGTTCTATCCAAGTTCTTCCCCTGACCGCAAATGGTCACTGGCTGTGCTGAATCTGTGAACAAGCAGCCAGTGTTGTGTGTTTTGTTAGGATGGTCTAATTGAAATGTAGTGAGGGCACGTTAGGTTCTTTAGCCCAGTGAACCACCAAAACGTTCAAAATGACTGGTTATACATTTCTCAAAGTCTAAGATGCTAATGATAGAGGAGTCACTTTTAAACTCCATATAAAATGACATATAGCCTCCTGCTTTCTCAGAATACTGCCTTAAGGGGAAATCTCAGAGGGCTCTTAAACATTTCTGGCTGGTTGTGTAAGACTGTGTGTTCGGTCCATAACAAAAGATGCCTTGGGGTTAATGTTTTGGAAAAGGGGAGAAAAAAATCTTTATGGAGCTGGCCCTCGGTGCTCTGAGATGAAGCCCATTGATAATTAATACCCCTGTCCCACAGTCCTTTTCATCCTTTGGCAGCATCTATGGACTCCCCAGACCTGTTCCTCATCTGGCCCTGTTCTGGACTTCAGATTTGGGAACAGGCCTGATCTGTGCGTGATTGGATGCCACAAGACAGCAGATTAATAACCATGGGAACAAAAAGCACCGTCCCCGTACTGTAGTCCTTGCAGTACCTGTTGAGCTGGTTACCTATATCACTCAGCCACATCTCTGGGTCTGCTGGTGTTAGGGACAGACAGTTATTGAGATCCATATGACTGTGTTCTTTCTCCTATGGATGCAGTGTTTGATCTCCAGGCTTTGATCTTAAATAGATTCTTCAGTGTCGTCCTTCAGACGTACCAAAAGAAAAAGCAGAGATCCTTGAGGCCCTTAGATGTGACTGTGAACCTTAAAATAACCTCCAAGCTTAGTGTATCCCCTTACAATGAAATAGCACAATGACTGGCACTTCATAACAATGTCTACTCTTTCTCTCAGGCTGAATCCCACTTTAGGGACAGACTCATGAGTCTCAAAGAGGTCCATCAAAGAGAGAAGTTATTTTTGCACTTCAGTTTTCAGTCTTTCTTGCCTTCACGATGTTTAGGCAAGGAAACCTCAAGATGTCTGAGTTAAGCAATTGGTATTTGATTTGATTTGACCACTGAAGGAAATATTGTAGGTGTTGCTCAAGGAAACACGATATAGCTGTGATTCATTAAATCATTTACAAACCTCACCTCTAGAAGGACCCGGGTTCGGCCAGGTGCCTTTCTGAGTTTGCATGTTCTCCCCGTGTCTGCGTGGTTTTCTCTCCGGGTACTCCGGCTTCCTCCCACCATCCAAAGACATGTATGTTAGGTTAATTGGTGACACTAAATTGTCCGTAGGTGTGGATGTGAGTGTGCATAGTTGTTTGTCTCTGTGTGTCGGCCCTGCGATGGATTGGCGACCTGTCCAGGGTGTACCCCGCCTCTCGCCCGATGACAGCTGGGATAGGCTCCAGCACCCCCCGTGACCCTTACGAGGACAAGCGGTTAAGAAAATGGATGGATGGATGTTTGATAGTCTGAGAGTTTAGAGGGTTTAAAGTGCTTATATTATCAGAATCAGATTTACTGTCCATACATGCACACATGCTTACAAAGAATTTGTATCCAGCTGATGGTGACTCTCTAGTAACTTCAAAAAATACAAACAATATACCGTAGCAGGGTCAAGGTGGACACACAGTGTGCTATATATGATAAGACACTGTGGATCAATAGGTAGATATATGGTTATAATTAGACATTATATGGTTATGTACAGATAACACTTCATCCGGTAAAGATTATAGATAGTGTGCAAATAAATAATGATACAGTTCTACACTAATAACACACACACACACACTATTATGACATAGAGTAAATATATGGTTGTGTACCAAACTGGTATATGCATGTCAAGATTATATGGTCGAATTTACAGATTATGTGGTCAAATATACAATGGAATGTATCAGTGCGTATATGAGCGTTTGACAAAAGAGTTAGTGTTCAAGCACAGAGATACTGTACTTTTATCATACAGTACTAGGCAGTACCCAGTATAGTACCCCCCCCAAACAGATTCAAGTCAAGTGTTGCAAGTGTCTGCACGCTGAAGCTCAACCAACTGACTGAGGTAACACTGAGCCAAATATTTTTCAGCGGAGTTGCATAGTGTGACAGTCATATATTTGTGCACTAGCAGGTTTTTGTTATAGCTTACAGTAGTGTGGACTCTTATCTGGTGCTAAGTGATCTCCTGTGGTGTTTTTGCAGAGATCATTGTCAGTATGAGCAGTTTGGTGTCACCTTTTTCCATAGATTTCTGGAACTGGTACTCTGTTGCCTGCCATAAGGAATTCGCCTTCTTCTGTGCTTTATCAGAATCCTGCTGCAGCTGCTGGAAACATAAAATCTATCTTTTTCTATGGATATTTTCCAGGTATGGCTTTCCACAAACTGAGTGATCATAAAAGTAAAGATAAAGCCATTAATAAACAGACAGTAAGTTGGATCATTAGTGTCTCAGCCAAGCAATATGGCGTAGTCAATAAAATTGATTACATACTTTATATATTATATAAATGTTTTAAATTCTTACTTTAACCAAACCAAACTGCACAGCACTATGGAAAAACATGCCACGCTGTGGTCGTCAGCATGTGTCACGGTACACTTGTACAGTGGAAAAACCATATCTGGGGAATCCAGGATCAGGCCATGGGAAGCTGGCATCCGTCTGCTCCTCTGGCCATTCACAACAATACGCTCCAATAGGATGCCTGTCATAATATTAGTCAAAGCATTTTTTAAAGGGCCCATCAGCCCCAAAATAATATGATGCACAAAATTATACAGATCCTCTAAACTATATCCACACCAATCCCTGTGTGTCTACACCAAGAATTACAAACCAAAACCTGATGGAGAGGTTTTCGGACGAAGCACATTTCTCTCTGTGTAGATGCCAGAAAGATTATGTGAATAAATCTAGACTAAAATGCATTTAGGTGATACTATGGTCAGACTTGTTTTGTTTCATCGCATTCATTGCACTGTTCAATTTCAATTTTTTTGGACTGGAATTCTAAACCTGCTAGACTTTAAATCATGTACATTGTTTCACAACTAAAGAAGACTCCAATTAAATCCAAAGAAGGCAGTGAGTGATAAGAGGTAATAATGGGCAAGTTGCTTGAAAAGTAACCATATTTTACCTTAACATACCTTTGGTATGCAATTCTTAAAGTGCACAATCATGCGCTGATCCTGAGACAGTCTGCAGATAAGATACAAGGGAGTAGCAGTTCCAAAGAAAGAAGACATCCCCGCTCCGCCTCCACAATTACCTGTCCGTCCTCACCTCTGCCGTCCTTCGTATTAAGACTCCACTGATATTCTGACCATGAATCAGACCTTCAGTGCCTCACGGTCTAAATGACTTCCTCAGGTCAGGGGTCAATATCCCACCACTCACTAAACCCTGGCTCATGAATTACTTAGGTCAAGATCCCAGAATGGGTAATTGTTTAAATTAATACAATATTATATCTCCTGTTGTCAGTGGTCTAATAATGTGAATACACATTCTGTTATTGGCCTAGTATTCAGCATGATAGAGATCTGTGCATTGTTTAAGCTCAAATGGCTGTATATCTTCGCCCATGTGTCTAGTTTTTTTTTTTCTAAGCATCACTGTATCTGGTGCTTTTGATGCTGTTTTCCGCAAACCTTTCTCACAATTTCAGCCGATGGTTTAATTTTCCAAATGTGACTCAGCATCCGTTTTCTGGGGCGTGCACTCTTCTTTTTCCTCACATGAATGCGGTTTCATGTGAACAGCAGCCTGCTGCTCAGATTGTGGCTGTGTTTGCGCGCAATCTGAAAGGCTCTCGATGACACATTTGTGCCAGGAAGTAGCTCTGGTCATTGAATACTATTCAGAAACACAAAAGCATCGCAGAAGGCAATATTTACATCAACAGCAACATTAAAGGCTGTCACAATGTAGCTCTCGTACTGCAGCATGTGTCAACAAAACAATGCTACAACAAGTCTAAATCCAAGTTAATTTGCCCCCATAGAGTTTGGTACAAGCTGGTGGATTGTGTTTTGTTTTTGCCTCCAGTTTCACAAACAGTGGCACTAACAAAGTGTCCTTTCTGTGCCGTTTCCTTCCACTCTGATTGGACTAATTGGGACCTGTTGACAGCGAATCCCATCCATGCAGGAACAGGCCAATCATGTCTCGGCATCTGTCATCCCTGGCACAGAGGGCTTCCACCCCTCTCATAAAGGCCTTTGTCTCTGTGACCTCAGTGACCTTTAGCATTTTTTAATATAGAAAGCCTGATTAAGTCTCTCAAAACAGGACGTGACAAATGTAGGTGGACAGAATTTGGTACAAAAGATTAAGGTTGTAGTCTTCACTCCTGCTGTCTTAAAAGTGAGGAAACTATTTCAAAGTAATAAACTGCAATAAAACTTTTAAAAAACTACACTTTGCCTTTGGGACTGCCCATCTGAGAATTGCCACTTCTGTTAAGTACACCACCTTTAATTTTCATGCATAAACGTAATCTGTACATTATACCCCCAGGAAATTTTAAACTTTTACTTCCACTAACGTCCATTACTTTAATTTGTTACTGGTGTACAGTAAATGTCACATTTGGTCCTTGGTTAGTACTTGTGTTTTATAGAAGACTAGACAGACGAGAGGCATCGAGCTGAACCTCTTTGCAGTGCACTGTGCGATTCCAGGTAACACAGGACTGACTGACCACAGGAATGGGCACAACTAATTTTAAATTAGCGCCTTTGCTACTAAACTCATGAATGAAAGTGATAACTGGAAAACTGAAACTTACTTGACTTGAACCTGACAAACATATCCAATCACACTGGCTTGATAAAAGAGGAAGAGATATGTTAGTACAATTAATCACAAGGTTTTACTGAATATAGAAATCTTTAGTTTAGGATTCGAGTGTGTGTGTGTGTGTGTGTGTGTGTGTGTGTGTGTGTGTGTGTGTGTGTGTGTGTGTGTGTGTTCAAACAGAAATCAAAGCAGATTCCACCACAGGATTGTTTGGCCAGTATTTGTTTCTTCACGCACTACAACTGTATGGATGTTTGCTGTACTCTAGCATCAATCCTGTGTGTGGAGCAAGAATTCAGAAAGTTCCACCACAAATGCAAATATCCTGTTAGTTTGTGGATAATACTTATTTTGACTATTTTCACATTTTTCTTTAAATTGTTACATTATACAAAGTATTTCTAAGTCATAACAACTGATGTGTAAATATTTGGCAAGGAGTATAAATTTGAATTTTTAAATGGAAATTAAGGGAAAAATGTATCTTTACAAAATCATTAGTGAAAAATCTGTGCAACATAACTAGCATTGATTTATATGTATTAGGAAAAACCTTTTTTTCCACATTGTTGTTATTGAAGTCTTGTAAAGACAAAAGCTTGTCCTATGAAAGTGGAATGTTTTTGTCCAAGCGTAGCTAGACTTAGGGGAATCACACTATGAAGGAAACAGATACATCCTCACTACATGGTTATTTTTCTTTCCTTTGCTTTGAACATGTGCACAGTGACAAGGCACAACAGCACCTTTGCTCCAGCAGTTAGCCTGAGACAAATGGCCAGAGGTAGAGTGAGAACGAAGCAGCTAAGGAAGCCACTGAGCTCTGTCCAAAGTCTCTGAGAGCACCTTATCTGTCAGCACCATTATGAGTCTCTCATATCTTGGACTGCACCTGTCTTTGGCAGTCCAGGAGTTTGGTGAGTCAACCCCCCCTTCCCTCTCCATACTCTTGACTAACTTCCATCCTCAGAAGCCAAGGAGAGGCCTGGGGATCCCCATTCATCCAGGATGATCGACACAGCAGCAGCTAGAAGAAAAGGCAGCTGTGATGAGAGAGAGAAAGAAAGGAGTGTGTACCCATGTCCCCTTTGTGCTTTTAACTACCTCCCCTCTTGTCTTCCTCGGCCATGTCCACACAATAGAGTCTTAACAGGAGCTGTCAGCAGACAACACTAGTGTGACCACCGTGGGCACCAGGGTGAGCTGGGATCACATTAGCTCTGTTTGTATGGCACTGAAAGCCAGCTAGCTACAGTTAAAGCATGTTTTGTAGTGTTTTCTAAAGGAGCTCGCGGCAGCTTTCAGCCTCGTGTTTACCGACACAGAACTCCAAAGAGGCAGCCTCACATCACTGAAGAAACGGAGAGGCTTTCAAATGCTTGAAAAAAAAAAAAAGAGGTAGGTAAGGTGTCCAGCGAGGGCTTCCACTTTGCACCTGAGGTTTGATCAATATAGTCAAGTGATGACATGTCAATTTGCACTGGCAGAAAAGAAATGGTGAGGCCGTGAATGGTGGCGCTGAGAGATGGCGGCAGGTGAATTGTTCTGACAGAGGATACAGTGTATCAACGAGCTGCTTTTAAGTGTGTGTTTATCTCCCCACTGCCACTCACTCAGTATTTCCTTACATTATTTGACCAGTGCATTTGAAACAGATACTCTTTGCCATCCCCTTTGTGCTTTTGCTTTTGTGATAATGCAATATTTATGAGTTATTACATTGTACACACGGCCACGAGCCAGCTGCAGCCATTATTTGATGTTTGATACATGTAATTAAGCCACAAAAGCACTTAAGAGCTTTAAGCTGTGAATACAAAAGAGGTAGGAGGGGCTGATCAGATAAGGTTGAATCAGCTCTTGATTTTAATTGTTGCAAAACCATGACTGGGCAGGTGTCTTAGCAGAAAAAGATTAGGAACACACACATGCACTTATGAAAGAAAATATCCTCAATAAGAGACCACCTCTGTTGCACTGTGTGGGGCATAGGCTTAAATTATTTCATGATTTCTTTCTAAACATCAAAGATTTTGTAAAATCTATATGCAAATATGGACATATGCCTCATATGGATGTAAAAAAAAATAAAAAATTATAAATGCATTCATAGATCTACAGCTTATGTAACAGCTGATTAAGTTCATACCATACAGAGGTGGAAGCTTTTGAAGTCAATGCTGCATAGCTCGCTGACCATTAGATGGCAGTAATGCATAGCTGAGGCTTCTGATCTCCTGGAACAAGATTATTTTCTGCTTTCTTGGAAAGACAGAGAAAATGTTTGGCTGATCATTCTGTTTGAGTTTACCACAGTGAGTCAGCACAGCTCAGTTTGGGACTAAATAATATGAAAGGCGGACTGTTTCGAATCATCAGCCTGCTCCTACACAGTCGCTCTGGGCATGTGCACTTTGAAAAAGGTTTTTCAGTAAGAGTTTTTTGTGCATCATCTCAGCGGAATTAGTAAAAAAAATCATATTAACATAAGACATCTGCTACATGTACATACAAATTAATTAATAATTTTACAGTCACTGTTATACACTTATTGGGGAGATCAGAATTAAAATGTATAAAAGGGTGAAATCATCTCAAATACACTGTTACATAACTTAACTTTCATACCTGTCTCTAACAGGAGCAAAATTTCCTCTCGTGATCTTTACGTGTGATAGCCACATAAGAAAATCAAACAGAGGAAACTTGAACACTTTCTCACTTTGTTGCAGGGTTTACTGTAAGGGTAGGATCACATCTCAAATTCCAAAGGGAAAAGCCACAGATAAACAAACTAGCAAGTCAACAGAAACACGTTTGACAGAGAGAATAACTCACCGTGGTAGCCGACTGCAGTGGCCTTATTGTGGTCTGTTGTAAGACAACACACAGGCAGCATCAGAGGGCTTTTGGTCTGCAGTGCATACAGTGGATCAAATCAGCCTTATCTGCAGACACTGCTCGCCAGTGTTTATGTTACCTTAGCTTCCTGTAGTGAGTCCACGTTATCACTGCTAAGGACTTAGCCATGTGCCCCTATTCCTTTAAGATCGAGATTAATTTGATGTGCACAAGATTTTACAGTTTGATACACTCTACATTCATTGTTAACACGTAGTCGCTCCAGCAATGCCAGATTTTCACACTGGTTTGTAGTGTTTCACATAAGCATTAAAGTCATAAAACCTCAGATTGTCATTAAATTAAAGTTGTTGTTATCTAGATTTTTTATTGACAGTGGATGAAATGGCTGTGGAATGGGTGAAGTGATGAACAAATTACCGCCCAAGTACAGATGTGTAGTTACTGTCGTGAATTGTTCTTCTGTTGAATTTCTGTTTATGACATGTTGCAGAGTATTTATGTAATGTTATTTAAGATGACGTGTTAAGTACAGTATAAAATAAGTGTAAATAAAAATAAGCATGTAATGGCACTGACATAGGAAAATCAGCTTTTTCCTATGTTATATACATAACTGGAAAAATATTGTAAAGTTGGTTCTGCACAAGAATTAAGCTCATAAGCATTCATGTCATATTATGCACATTCTTATTATTTTCGCTAATAATGTGGGTACAATAGATGGGTCAGGTTTTCTTCTGAACTACATCTTTAATTTTTAGTCAGCCTCTTTACCTGGCAGTCTGCTGTTTATTACTTTATGACTGCTATGTTCAGTTCATGCTATCTAGGGGATGTGTTTATCCACATTTCATTACAGCAGGAAAAAGTCATGCATTTTTAGTTGCCAGTCAATTTAACCTTAACTACTTTTTATTTTAAACTCATTTTGACAAAAGAACAACACCTAAAGCAGCACACATCTATGTTCAAATAGACATTTATACTTTCAGGTACAATAAAAGCTTTAAAACTGAAGTAATGTCAGTTAAAAAGCTTGGGCTTACTTAAATAATATTGGTATTGGCTGGGTGAATTGTCACTATTTAAATCTTTCTATCCAAATACGTCATACACACTGTGTTGCACTAGAGTCCAACATAGGTCCATGTTTCTATCACATTATATTTATACCAATTTCATTACTTTTATTAAAAAGGCAACCAGCAGGCAATATAACATGTGTCTATGTCTTGTTACACAGATCACTAGTGTTAGTCAGATACCAGACAAATTGAGTGACAGACAAACAAGACAGACAGATGGTTGGGGGAGAAATGGGAGATGAGCAGCAGTGACTGACATCCTCCCAGTCCTGTGTGAGCCACATGCCACAGCCATTCCCTCTCAGCCAGGCAGAAAAGCACCACTCTAGTCTCTGCAGGCTGTGAGCTGCCAAACCCTACAGTTTTCCTCCTCATGAACAGGGCTCTGAACCCAAACCCTTTGGCCAAGTGCAAGAGAGGTATTAGGGCTCATGTCAAAACAGCTTACAGCCAAATAGTGTGCTCTAAAAGGCCCAGTCCTGTTCATGGAGTCATTCAAAGTGACAGCACCCTGAGCCTTTTGCTCTCTGACAGCCCAGTGCACAGGAGTGAGGAGGGCTGGTGCTTGGCTAATGTTAGGGAACATGGTGTAGCTCTGTGTTAATGTTGGCAGCCGAGGTCTGGTTCTTTAAACCATGAGTTTTTCTTTAAGAGAAAGGCTCAGCACATGTTGCTGGCAGCATTTATGTGTATGTAGCAGGCCAGGTATTGACTATATTTTGGTTCAAATCTGGCTAAAGCGTTTGCTGGAATGCTCTCAAGTTGAGTCTCTTCGTTGTCTTAAAGAAGCCGGTTATGCACTACACCCTGAACTGAGCAACAGTGGGTTAATTCTAACAGAGGAAAGAAATAATCATTGCGGTGATGTGGGCAAACTTACTGTTTGCCACGAAAGTGTATGTAAAACATTTTGCAATGGAAGAGAAAAGCCTGACAGAACTAGAGGTTTCCAAGTCACTGTTACTATTTTTAAGTTTCACATCTGCGTGAACTTGAATCTCTGTTGTCATAAACAGAGCATGTGCATAACCAAGTTATGATGTGCACATATACTGGCTTCAAGGTAAAAAATTAGCTGTAGTAGTAACTGTCCTGCTGTTGGTTATTTCCACAGGTGCTACAACTGCGCAACGTTACAGTATTTGAAACCAACCAGGAAAAGTTTTTTTTATGTCATTCTCCATCCTGTTTTTATATCTAAGGCATACAGTCCACTAAATATTCCATAAACAAGTAAAATCATTTTTCTGGTTGGGAAATCTTTGAATTTTTGATTATTGGAAGAACATTGTTTAAAGAGGTATTCCAGTCAATAAATATTGTACTTCCAGAAAAGCTGAGGGACACCTAGAATGGGTCAAACTCCTAAAACAAGATATATTCCACTTCCAATTACGCAACCCAGTAGCCTCTTTTAAGCCATTTTAATGCATTGGAGATGTAACATTGCTGACCTCATCAATCTGTTGACGCGCTATTGTTTTAATACAGGTTATGTTTACATCAATTATTGTGACGGAGACAGCCACAGTACGTGCACAATATTAGCCATACGCTTAGAGATTGGAAAGTATATACTGTGACGTTTAATGTATGAGGCCAGAGTTGTCATACACTCTCACACTAGCAGCTTCCAAATAATGTCTGGGATTAGATTGTAGCTTTTAAAGTGTCGCTTCCTAAGCTTACTATACACTTGCTGGCCACTTTATTAGGTACATTTCTACAATCTAATGCAATCCGATACAGCAACTCTGCCCTGAATTCTACTACTACAGGCTTATAATTTCTCAGTTTTTGTTGAAATTGTCAGAAAAGTGATAACTCTACTATATGTTTATTATTGAGTTCATAGTGGGTGGTGGAATTGTACTGGAGAGCATAATATTAACAGTTGTACCTAATAAAGTGGCCAGTATGCATGAAAACATCCTATGTCAATATGATGTAATCTTGTGCATGCCTATCTGCTAAAGTGACTACATGTAGTACATGTGTGCTGTGTTGAAAGTGACATGTAATTGTTACTGGTTTTGGCCTAGTAAGATTGTTGTTGTTGTTTTACATAAAAGTGGAAGACATGAAGGCGACATGTTCACATGCTGTCAGATTAATATGTATGTATGTGTAAAATTGGTGTAGTGGTCCTTTAAACAGCTTAAACACTACACTGCTAATAGACTAAATAAAGATGATATAAACAATGATGTATGATGATTTGTTCAGGAATATTGTCATCACTTTTGGTGCCATTTGTCAGTGTTTCCTAACTTGGCCCTTGAGCTGTTTGTCTTTGTGTAATGTTGCTAAGCAAGCTAAGAAGCTAGAAGCTTCTTCTAGCTTCACTCTGAATGAATGAAACAGGACACAAAGGCACCTGACAAGTAAGTTTCGGTGTGACATTACTGGTATGTACAGCAGAAAGGATCCAATATCTGTCACTGCTGACAAATTGTCCTCGCACGCTAAATAAACAGTAGCTTAATCTGTCTTTTTTACTACAAGCTGACAAACTCAGTCAGGGATGAAATCGAGGCTTTTGACAGGGAGTCTTTCAAGATGAAGCACTGATAGTGAGAACCTGAGAAGGAAACTCTGACATATGAGTCTTCTGTCAGACAGATAACGAAGAATGATTCAGATTCAGGGAGTTACTCTTAGCACTGCTGTGAGAGTGAACTTCAGATGGTAATTTTAATATTGTATGCATTTGTTATTTTGAAAGACCCAGTTCCAAAGCCACACCGACAGACCATAAATCAGCTTTCAGCAGCACAGCTCAGGTGGGTCCATGCCAGTCCACATGTTTACATTTACAGCAGGACATGTTGGTCAGATAGTATCTCTGTAAGGCCTATGATACTGTTCCAGGGTAAGAGTTGCAGCAGGTGTCATGGGAGCAACTCAGGATCGTCCAGGCAAGCAGCAGGCTTGTGTTATCAGACAAGGCCTCGTGCTGTCAGCACGGTGAGTGTTGAGTCTACTGCGTAACACTGACATCGTCCAGACACCCAGAAACTGCAAGAAGGAAGAAAGTGTTAGTTGTTTCCAAACCTCATTTTGTGATGAAACAGTCTTCTGTTCAGAGGTTGTAAGTACATTTACTCAAGTACTGAACGGAAGTACAGTTTCTCTGTACTTGTATTTTACTTGAGTATTTCCTTTTCATTCTACTTTTACTTTTGCTCCCATACAAATCAGACGAAAATATTGTACTTTTACTCCACTACATTTATTTTAACAGCATTAGTTTCTAGTTACTTTCTTGCAGCATTACATTCTTATAAACATTCTGATGTTTCGTTTATGAATTAACCTCCTGTCACTACATAAGTTGGTTAAAATCAGCTCCACCTTTACCAACTGCTGTTTTTGCTCCGCAGAAAGAGCAGAATACTGCATACAATGACAGGATAGATGAAAATTATTATTACAAAAAAAATATACCTGTCTGCAAGGTTAATTTTATCTTAATTCTGTGTGAATTGGACAGCAGCCCCTTCTCAGACCTCTCCACCTCTGTTATGTTAGCATATATACCCCACTGGTCGCCAAGACGTTATCTAGACCAGGAATCACCAACTAGTTCTCTAAGTGGACCATATTCTCTGCTGGCAATATTTATGCCCAGGGGGTGACTCCACCCCCAATCCACATATCGGGGTACGTATATTTGTTAACACTGGATTTTAAATGGTTTACTAACTTATTAATAACTTCAAAGTGGGCATTCTGTACTATCAACATGCTCAAGTTTCAACTGACCCTGCAGACATACTATACAAGCATATATCCACATACTTATAATTATTCATTGTAACAACTGCATATGCACAAGGCAGGCAGTGAAGTTCCACTTCAAATACCAACATTTACCTGGACAATAGGATTTCTTTGTTCTAATAGTAGCTTAGGGTCTAGAGGAGAATAATTGTTTGCTCTGCATTAAGCACAAATATTGACAATATTGATTTATAGCAGAAACTGGATGCTAGTCAATCATAGCTCAACAACAATGAAACAAATGATAATGGCTTTCATGTATTTTGCTCCATTAGATACACATTGTAGAGCTGTGCTGTAGCGAAACAATCAGTTTAACAAATGACAGAAATTTTTGATAACTGATTGATGAGTTTTCGTCTACTGATCAAATGTTCACAGGCTGCAGCTTCACAACTGGAAAGATTTGCTGCTTTTCAGATATACAAAACTGACATTGGTACAGCGTACCTGTCCATACTTGTCTTACCTAGTAAACATGTTTACTCTTTTGTATTTGTGTTACTTGTATTACTGTCCTAGTGGCTTATAGTTTTTCTCACTAAATATGATTTTAAACAATAGATACATACACTATAAATGGAATATAACTTGATGAAAATATTAGTATTATTATTTTACAGTATAGTACATTAATATCTGCCTTCAGTAATGTAGACAGCATATGCATGGCATATAAGGGCATATAGACAAACATTCATGTGTATACAGTTACAGGCTTTACACCCTGTACACCACATGTTAACATACACATTTAAGCAAAGATGGACAGAGCACAAACAGGTGGATTTAAACCTTGTAATTATTTAGCAGTGTTGAGTGACATACCAACAAGCAGCAAATGTTTGGTTCTTTGTTGTTATTCCTCAAGAGACTGTCATTTGGCAGCTTAGTGGAAGGAAAAAGCACATTACGGGCTAAATTCCACCACTGAGGATGAACACCAAGCAGAAACACTGAACAGTACAGTAGGAAATGTGTGCCTTCCATCTGGTATGCATGCTCACTGTAATCAGCATTGGAGGACACACTGTGTTTCGAGGAATCAACCACTTATTTGGACGGTCACCTGAGGAAGTGCTTTTCAGCTACACATCCGGGGGAGCCTCTGCCCGCCTGCTGCCACAAATGTTACTGCCACGTTTAAACCCCCCTAACATAAGAGTGACATACAACTTTATTTTAGTGAACAAGGATGCTGCAGTTTATTTTGATTCAGTCTGATATACACTGACCTGGTGTTGCAAGTACTCATTAGAGCATAAATAATTAAAATTTAAAATTAAAAATAAAAATTTGTTAAAATGTCAAATTCTTATTGAATTTTAAATCGATTATGTCATATTAAAAATCTTGATATCAAAAGAAACATAACTGAGGACAATTGGGGTTGATAGGAATTGGAAGACAATAGTGCGCCAAATCCAACAGGGTGGAGGGGATGAACTGTCAAAATAATCAGAATTAACTTCGGCCTTCGGCGGGTTTGACAAATTGACTGGAATCAGCTGACTTACAAATGCTGCTTTAAGGGCCAAACACACACACACACACACACACACACACACACACACATAAGCTGAGCGTGAAGAAGATAGTATGAGGATATAAAGAAAGACTTTTCTAGTATTTCTCATAACTCCTCACTGCCCTACCTCAATCCCTTAGAACTGTATTATATGTAATAATATTGTAATCATATATTTTTTTTTATATTTTATACACACACACATATATATATATGTGTGTGGAGTACTTTTAATACTTCAAACACATTTTCCTGACCCCTTTAGACCTTGTCACATTTCAGTTGTCTATGAGTTATTCACAGTTATGCCTTAGAAACATCATACTGCTGACCAGACAGACCCCTAAACTGAAGCCCTCCTTGAGGTCCCCCGTTGACATAGGGTGGGAACCCCAGAGAGAAAATTTGTTGCGCCCAGTGTCAATGTTCAGTGGCTCCAGTTCGGACAAATCAGGACAGGCAAAGACATTTCTACCCTGTCCCTCCCCCTTCCCCACCCCACTATCATTCTGAAACTGGATCTGGGAAGTCGACTCACGCTCCACCATTCTTCATAACTCAATACTACCATTGCTTGAAGCCCTGTTGCCTGGCAACCAAATGTTGTGCTGCTGTGCTTTTATTTTGCCTTTTTTTGTCTGCCCCACACCCCCACCCTAAAAACACATACATTCATACACAGTCAAGTAGACCAGGAATTGCATCACTGAAATGCATTCAAGATTTTCAATCTCACATCACCACAGCTCCTCCTGTTTTCTCTCTTTCTTTTTTTTTTGGTTCTCTCCATCTGCACAGGAGATTATCATGGAGTCCAATTCATTTCTCTCCATCTTTAAATCCTTTGCTTCTTTCCTCATCTGCCTTTTCCTCCATTCCATCTCTTATGATCTACACCTCAAGCCATGCCCAACCACCCACACTTGTTGACTGACAGGTCTGAGAGCTGTGGCTAACCAATGGGAGCCATGGATTGGAGCTGCTCAGTAATAAACACAGGAGCTGTGCAATAAAAGAGCGACTCCTCAATCTGCATCTCAGCAAGTCTGTGATGAGTTGAGAGGAGAGGAACTTGCTGAAAATGTCTCCGAACATATAAATAGTACAAGCCTGCCCTGAAACAGAGCTTCAAACACAGCAGGCCTGTGCTGGTGATAAAGACAAATATCTATGGTGTAGACTGAGGCATTATTGATTCTATCCATCACGCCTTGAAGAAGCCACAATGGGAGGGCGTGTTGATAGCTCGCTTTGCCTTCTGCGGCGAAATCAAAAGACTCGAGAGAACTTGAAATTCAATTCTTAAAAGCAAACCGCAAGCTGCCTTCCACTCGTGACAGCAGCTCCTGTTTACTCAGCAGCAAACACAGGTGGAGAACTCTGTGAGCTTTCTTCCCCCTTTTTCTTCTCCTGCCTTTTCTTCCATCTTTCAGTCGACCGGACACAAGACAAATGCTGCACACTGATGCTCTCTCTCACAAACACACAAAGCCAGACAGTGCAGGTGAAAGCAATCACAGCTACGAATTGTTGTGTTAATAGATTGAACTGTGGAGAGATCACACAGGAATCCAGAAGGTGATACGTCTTTCAGGGATGCTTACTGTTGCAGGAAAGTCATATAGATGAATAAGGTAAAAACAGGCAATGAGAAAGAGGAGCAAAATGAATGGAGATGTGTATGAGTGTGTGTACTGTATCTGTATGTCAGAAAGATCTGCATGTAGAGCATCTTGCATTCTCTACAAATTAAGTATAAGACTGCCAAAAAAGTATTATATAGCAAAGACTTTTGTTAAAATTGTATTTTAATGATGCACCATACAGTAAGTGCTAAATAATTACACTGTAATGGGTTGGCTTTAGTCTAAAGTGTTACCCTTGTTTCCACTGCAGGCCAAGTTGTGCCTGCTCAGTGCTTCAAACATGGAAAAAAGGGGGTCTGTGTCTGCAAGGAGGGGTATCAAGACGGAGCAATGGAGGGATGTTGTTGTGGAGGGAGGATGAGGTCAGAGGGAAACGGATCCATCCATTAGGGGGTATAATGAGAGGGAGCAGCTGCCTGCCGCTGGGTCAGACAGCACACAGATGTGAGGGAGCCTCAGGGCCTGACAGAGCTGAGGGGGAATGCTGCAGTCCCTGTGCCATGACCTCATTCCCAGACTCAGTGCTCCCACTAACACCAGCACCACTCCCAGCTATACCAGGCCCTCAACTGGCTGAAGACAGAGATTATTCATGTCTTCATCTCACACCTGCAAAAACCAGCAGTTTGTGGACACCACTGTGTCCAGAACATACTCGGTCAATTTGCTGCTGTGTTGTTAGTTAAACTCAGGCCAGGTGAGGGGGGAAGAGCCTGCCAAAGGTTCAGATCAGCATCACCTCCGCTGTCACTTGCTGCAGAATCAAATATCCTCATGAGTGCTTCAGCTTTTCGGTAGTGTTATATGGAGTGTAGAGTACATCAAATTAAAAAAACATCTTGAAGCAGAAAGATAGAGAAAAAGAAAGTGTGAGAAATTAACGCCAGGGAAAACAGGGAAACATCACTGCAACTCAATTGGGAAATGGGAAACAAAGCCAGAGTACCTGTTTCTCCGTGCTTCCAGTTTTTATGCTAAGCTAACTATTGTCTGGTCATAGCTTTCTATTCAATGGACAGATATGAGAGTGGTATCAATTAAACTCTCAGCAGGAAAAAGAACAAGAATAGTTCCCGAAATGTCAAACCTACCACTGAATTAGTCATTACAACAGAAATAAAGCAATGCTCCATACTAAGGCCATTGCCATTTAGCTTGTACATTAATCCGTGCTACATGTGATGTCATAGTAGAATAGCTTTATGAGAGAGAAGCTAAACAAGTGACTGCTAATAATTTATATATAACAAGCACGTTCACGTGCATTCACACACATTTAAGCGTATGCTCAAGCACACTTACACAACTCAAACAAACATCTGTTATACACACACAGACATAAAAGAATAGTAGATAATCACATACAGTACGTGCACACGCACATGCACACTCCTGCAAAACATCCTGATCTGTGCTCTTCAGATCCCTTGTTGCTGTTAGAGCTGTACGCTTGGGGGATGACACTCATTTCACACATACACACACACTGAAGTAGGAACACTGATTCTTGGAGGTGTTGACACACACAGCCATTTTGGATGACTGTGCGGCTGACTGTCTGTGGTGAGTTGAGCGTTGTTCCCTCTGTTGTTACAGGCCCCTGCAGTTTCTTTCCCTCTCTCAGACGATGATATCCAGCTTAGTCACTCAAGTGCTCCTGCTTTGTAATGAATGTTCCCTTGTAGCTGCAGCGCTCTCCAAACATAACGGCAAGCTTTTCCTAGAGGAGTGGGACTCTTTATCTCACTGACTTTGTAGAATGGAGGTAGACTTAAATCCCTCTCTGTGTTCAGTCTTTGCATATGCGTCACCTTGTGTTTTATATTGCATATGTCACATTACAAATGAATTCAGTTTTTTTCATTTATTTTGGTTGATATTGTTGCAAATGTTAACTGTCCATTTATGTATATTCTTATATTTATCTTTACTTAATTACTTACTTAATATCTTATTATGATATAGCTGACTCACTAACTGAAATTGGCATTAGGTATGAGATCATCTTGGAGTTAAGATCTATTTTTACAGAGCAGTGGATTTTGCAGCTTAGTCACAGTCAACCATGGATGTGACAGCATATGATCCACTGGCTTTTATATCAAGAAAAATACTCAGGGATGTTGTTGCTGCAAGCATTGGATATATAGTTGCATGGCAACATTACAATTCAGAGAGGCACAAGCAAGAAACAGAAGCTGAGCTAAAAGAAACTCAGAGAGCATTGTTTGGGTCACTGAATACCTCTGTGTTTACCGTGAGCCTAGTGTGGGATTGACGCTTCGATCCCCATCTCCTCCTGGGAGTTTTTCCACTGTGACATGTGCGATGGGGAAACTTAAGCCTCAGCAGATCTCCCAAACAGGAATTTTCACTTCTTCTCTTTATAATCCCTATAACCCCCAATGCCTTAAAACCACTGCATGAATGCGTGTGTGTATGTGACAGGTCTAAATCTTTTCCAAACAGCAAATCAGTACAGCCTACTGCTCGGTTTAGGCGCTCAACAATGAAAGAGGCAGCCAGCCAATCAGCGATGAGGCTGAGCAATGATTGGACATGCTGCTTTCTGACTTTTCAGGTAAATTACACTACTGAATATTTACTGAATAGCAATGGAAACAGGCTCCATTGCTGCTCTTGGCTGGCAATAAGCACTGCTAATGCAGAATAAACATGTAAGCAATGCTATATTTTAATGTGAAAACTTTATCATCGTCTTCATGTGTAGAGCTCACACACAGGTGTCATTCATCTGGGATCGTTTGAGTAGGACTAAGCTAACAGAGTAGGCATGCTAAAATTAACCACTGCAAACAATGTCCATATAACAAAAAGGACGGTGCTTATTGATAACACTATGTTTTTTATTTAGTTTGTTTTGTAGAAAAAATGTATTTATTCTAGAAATAATTAAAATAGTCTTTTTCACTTACTTATTTTTCTGAAAAATCATAACCATTCAAAATTCGAAAACAACTATCCACTGTATTTTATGTAGTGTTGAGGTCACTCAGGTTCATACACATTCCATCTGCTCCACACACATTTATTTGAAGTGTGTGAGTAGCAGCATTGCACTGTAATCAAATTCAAAAGAAGTCACATTTGCTGCAGACGGCCATTTATCTCTGGGTCAGAGACCTTCAAAAGACAACTGTGATTTGGCAGTGGTGCGAGCAAACCCATCCTTCACATCTGCCTGGACTGGCAAGAGCTTACACAACTGCTCAAGTATAAAAAGTACACATCACAAACACTCACTAAGACCACAGAGGAAAGCTCAGCTTTCTGTGCAGAAAAACATTACTGGGCACAGAAGAGAGCAGCTCAGTAATGGTTCTTACAGGGTGCAGCAGGTTTAATCCATCTCTTACTGTAGTTGTGTTTATTTCCTTTGGGGTTGTCACTGAAGGCCCTGCAGCAGCTAGAGAGATGGAAGAGAGGAAATGAGTTAAAAAACAGGCTGCTTACTCACACACACATGCACACACACAAATTTTTACTGGCAAGCAACCATCATCTTCCCCCATCATAGGCCACTATACCTCTGAATTAGCAAAGCGGAAGAGAAGGGTTATTACAGGCTTTCTAGCAATATGCCATTTAAATCAAATCACTACATTGAACTTTTAAACATTTCACCCACCTGTTGCAGTGACTGTAAAATTGCACAACAGGTTGAGAAAACAGGTGCTGCTGACAGGAGACCCTCTCAGTTTCATGTCATGTAGTTTAAAATGCAACATGTTTTGTTTTTAATAATACACTATAATTGTATTTTAAACTGCTATAATAAACCAAAAATAAACATGAGTGCATAGATTTTCTTTATCTCATGCCAGTGGTAATTTGCTCTTACTGCACGAGTAGTGTGAATAAACCACTACTCTATGGACAAGTTGTGCTAAATCTGATAAACTGCTTCGAGAAATGTCACTCTAGCTGCATTGAGTAATGTAGTCACTAGGCTTTGATGAGGAAGAAGAATGTGTGGAATAAAAAAATGAAAAAAATGCTGCATTTTCTTAAACCCTGCATCTAACAATGTTAATAGACTGTAACGTTAATTGATAAGAAAATGAGGGCATTTTCCTGTACTTGGCAGCCATCAGGTTGAAGCGAGTATTTTACATGTCACAAGGGTTTGCTATATTTGACTTTAAACACTTATACAAGAATCTCAATGTTAACGATAGGTTAAAGATGAAAATACAAAAAAGTCAAACACGTGAACGCAGAAACACAGCACCCTCCTGGACAATTTCAAAAATACTACAGCACCTTCTGTCAGTCTGGAATGTCAATTTAAAACATTAAAACTACAGTACCCACAACCTTGTACATACTGTGGAATATGTGTCCACATGCTTGCAAGTTGACACACATCTGTGCAAACATGAGCACATGCCCACGCACACCTTCACTCAAAGATGACGCAGAGTAACTCTTTTTTTACCCAGACCTTGCTGAGTTAGTGAAGATTCTTTCTGCTCTGATCAATAAACCAATTAATATGTTGAGAAAGGATTTAGAGGCTTTTAGGTCAAAAACAACATCTCCCACAGTGCCTCAGAAGCACTTGCAGTAGTGGAATGCCAACCTGCCATTACCAGGCGATTACATGTAATCTCTTATTACTTAAAACAGGGTGGAGAGGCTTTCATGCGATGCATCTTAAAAAATCAAATTGTGCTGTCAGCCAGGCTTAAGACTGAGTTTATACACCAACTCATATTTGAACAGGAACATGCCTGCATTTGTACCCCGGACTATGCAGTGGGACAGAGCCTGTAACAACTGCACAGACACGGTTTGCAGCTCAGACTTTAGTGTCAACAGGACTCAAAATGAACTCCTGTTGTGTTTTTTGGGATAACAGCAGTCTCTTGCTGAGGGATCAGTCCATAAAGATCTTATGATCATCAAAGTGTTAAACAATATTTATGCAAACACAGCAAACTGCGTGGAGTTGTTTAGCGCGTAAATCCATGTACATTTGTCAGCAGGAGCCAACCGCCAACTGTGCCACAAAAACAGAGGCAGAGAACATGTAAAGACAGAACAGTGGTGAGGATGAAAATA
The DNA here is from genome assembly GCA_032362345.1 of Sandelia bainsii. Lineage (NCBI taxonomy): Eukaryota > Metazoa > Chordata > Actinopteri > Anabantiformes > Anabantidae > Sandelia > Sandelia bainsii. The sequence continues at coordinate 4,537,060 of JAUMHL010000030.1, forward strand.
TCAGTGTGTGAACTACATTAGCTCTCTCTCTCCTCTCTCTCTCTCCTGGGTAATTGCTGTTTTGTCTTGACTGCATGTGCTGTTATTTATTTGCACAGGAACTGAGTTTCCCTTGGGGCGAAAGATGTTTTTCAGCAGTGTTCTGGTTTTGCACAAAAAAAAATGCAATGAGAGAAACGTTGGTATTCTTTCCAGGACACATGACAAAAGAAAAAACAAAACAAAAAAACAAACATACATTTTTTTTTTTTATCTAAATTTCGCCGTAAAAGAAGTAAAAGAAGTAACACTAGATTACCTGTTGACTACCACATAAAAATCATTCAATCAACAACGCATAGCTGCAGGGGAAGACAATGGTTCTGTGGCAAGTGTCCTGTCAGTATTTATCTATGCAGCTAAACAATGGCTACTTTTCGTCTTGAAGTCTGGTGTTTTGAATGCAAACATAAAGTGACGCGTGCAGACATCGGCCACAGCAGTGCCTCGAGCACTTAGTTGGAAAGGTCACATAAAACTTTCACTCTGCTTGATTTGCGTTAAATTAGAGGACTGAGAAGGAAAAGGAAGCAGAGACGAGGAAGCAGACGGAGGAAAACGGAAGAGGTCAGTCAGATCTGTAAAAAGTTAGAGTCTCCAAACATTTTGAATAGATGCTGATATGACAGCATAAAACAAGAATGAAAACCTGTGTAGCAACAAAGGAAAATATGAGATGGTGCCTGTAGTCTTTTATGGCTACTTCCATGATTGTTGTGTAACCTGATCTGTTTTTTGACAACAGATCAGTCTCTAAACCTGTTTCAAGCCCTGCATTCGCCACATTACAATTATGTTCCTGCTGAGAAATGAGCCACATTACCCCAAATACCCAGCATGCTCCTGTGGTTCACCTCTGTCTCAGTGGCCCAGATGTCAACTTCAGCTCCTGCAAAGTGAGTGTACCATTGCATTGTGTCTGTAAGGTCAAGCCAATGGCTGCACAGGGAAACAGGTGTCTCTGACATGCAGCGCAGGAAATGTGACAGGCATCTCCCCGGACAAATGGCAGGGGGAGTGAGGATGAACAGGGCCTGCAGATGAAAGGGCTCGACCCACATTTCCACGTCCTCCCATCCGTACCCCAGTAATTCAGCTCCTCAAAAAACTGGACAAGTATGTTTGGACTGAACATTGTTCATATGTAAGTGAAGTCCGTTTCTGCATGTGTAATATTTTGCATGTGTCTGAACATGCGTGTGAGCATTTGGGACTAGTTTTTTTGTAGCCTCATGAGTATGTACGTGTGTGTGTGTTTTTAAGAGCATATATAAAAGATTATTACTGGGCCCCGAAAAATGCTGTGGGCCATTTGGATAGATTGATTGGTATTTAGACACTATGTCTATCCATTATTTTGTGTCATGCATTACGATAAGAAAAAAGTCAAATTTAAAGAAATATATAATTGAAAGAGACTTTGTTATAAATTAACTTGCTTGAAGAGGGCATACTGTACCTGTGATACATTTGTACAGATATCTGTAAGTTGAGTCATGGCAACTGGACTTCTTTCTTGTTAGGTCGAAACGTTTCTCTGGTAATATAGAAGTGAATATGACTGAGAACCTTCACAGACATTTGTACAGATACTTTAAAGATATGAAACTACAGTACATGGACAGTATTTCTGAAACTATTTCTGTATTCAGTATTCAGTATTTCTGAAGATCACATTCCCACAATGACATGACATGTGTATTATAGAAAGCCAAAGTTGCAGGTAGTAGGTGTTCTCTTTGCTGATTTAACAACATTGTCGAGTTTTGTTTGAGGCTGTAGAGTGTGTGAATCTCTTGGTGATAGAGTGCTTTGTGCAGTTACCAGGGCTAAGCATCATGCTGGTTGGTAAACATCCAAGAAAGATCACAGGCTGCCAACAAGACGGTCGACTTTTAGCTTTGGCCGTAAGCTGTCAACCTTTTCCAGAAGTCAGTCTTTATGGAATGTTTCTGGGACTTACTGACCTGATCAATTGTTTTCTCTGGCCCTAACAACCCGACCTTATCCCTTAACCCTAACAATCTGTAACTTAAAGGCTATCTTCTGCCCAGATGAAGAAATTATGGCCAGATGAACTTGGTCACTTACTAAACCACACTGTCTTCTGTTCTACATATATTAAATGTGCAATGTGCAGCTGTCAGTCTGAAATCATTAGAGATTAGAGATTTCTACTTAATTGTTTACATGGACACTGATCTGATAAGAAGTGTGCACATGCTCAAAGTATTTTATCTGAATAGAACTTTTTTGGCATGTTTGGTTCCAGACACACTGAACTGTTTAACCTGCTGGAAATACAATAGAAGTATATTTTTTTTTTCAACTTTTTGTCCATTTTGTCATAAGAACATTTGTGTTTTTGTTTTTTTCTTTAAAATTAAGCAGCAATCTCAACATATTGTATTTTCTCCTGAAAGTTTTAAACAGAAGAAGAGTTTACAGCTCATAAAAAATGAAGAAATGTCACCTAATTTTCCCCTATGTGGGGCAAACATATGCAGAAATAATATATTTATTCCAACAAGAGGAAATGTTTACCTAGTTGAAATGTTCCTATTTCCTATCGCTGATCAGATTATCAAAGGTAACCACCATCCTGTTATTCTGATTATCCCTGGAATACTTGGATCCACCTAAACACAGCTTTTGATTGGTGCCAAATACCAAAAGCAATGTAACAAAAAACATTTTTACACTGCATGTAACTCTGAATGTATATTGAAATTAAGTGTGAGTCACTGGAGCCAGTTAATAAGTCGTCAATGTTAAAACCTTTAGTCTGATGTACAATAAAGAACACCCTGGCAATAAAAAGAGAAATTCGATACATGTTTAAATATATATTTAACATTTCAGAGGCTGCACTACTTATGATTACCAAACAATACATAAATCCCACAGGGTTAAAATTGGGTTATATTTATTAATAGTGAACCACTGAGCTGGGCTTGTTTAGGTTTCCTGCATGATTTATCACAGTAATAGCTGCTTGGGTTAATGGTTTCAACTGAATTATCAGTTATATCATTTTGCCACGCCTCTGTTGACAGTCAAGTCTCCATGGAACCATTTTTCAATTAGGTGATTAATTTCACTGAACTGACAAATTAAGACCTCCTGTGAGGAGCCAAATTTGTAACACTTATTTAAAAAGACTACTCTTTATTTCACAATTAATCTGATTTTGATGAATATATTGCACTAGTCATTTGTTATCCAGTGAGGCAGATAGTGAGAGAAAAGGAGAAGTTGACTGTTCCACTGCAAAAATGGATTGCAGGTCTTATTTTTCACAATGTTGGTTAAGTTAGTGTCTGGAGTCTGAGAGGGACCACCTGGGCCAGAGGTTTGTAACTAGAGAATAGGTTTTCAACTTGCACACAGTATTTCAAATCTCATAACTCTCACATGCACTGAGCCAAGATATCAAAGCAGTAATAACTCATATGTAATAAGTGAGATGAGAACTTCCACACGGCCCTAGGGCTTGTCAACAAACAGCTTGTTCCCTTTTACAGGGAGGGGGGGGGGGCGATCGGGGATTGAATTCAATGTCCCTCCTTCTATCTGACCATGTTATTATGATTTCAATTACACAAAATGTAGACAGTATATTAGAACATTTTAGAATGAGCATGTAGTAGCACAAGCAGTGCATTATTTCTACTGACATGCATACAAATGTTGATGCATTCAAGCAACAGAGGTGTTGAAAATCACTTTTGCACTGCTTATGTAAACAATATAAAATGATTGCATTTACTGGAAAATTAATCAAGACAACAGAGACCTCAGGTGTTAAAAGAAGTCAGATAAACCATATTTAAAGGTGTTTTATAACTGTAATTTATTTCCATCACACTTAAAACTATAGTATAAAAAACATTTTTCCTTTTCCTTTCTCAGTTATGTTGAGAGTATGATAGTTCATCAAGCAGACAAGTGAAAACACAGCGAAGTGTGTGTTTCTTCACAATGCCTGAAGCTTTTAGTCTGACCTTCTCCCCTCTCACCTTCTCCCTCTCTCTCCTCTGCCCTGGGGCACCGATGGGTGGGCCTTAAGGAACAGCGAGTAAGGGGGCCCCTGGCATCACCCATACATAGGCTTGAAAAAAGAAACAAAAATCTCAAAGGATGATGACTGGCCTTGACGTTGTTGAGACAGTGTTCGGGCGAGGAGAAATGAGGTAAATATCAATGGCGGTGGTCTAACATAGCCCATTAGTCAATGTCTGCAACTCTGTGTCTGAGCATCAGCACAGAGCAGCCGCAGGGTTTGCACCACTACCACTGTCCTCCTGGAGAATTGTACCCAGGTGAAAATAAAGCAACCCGAGCTGGGCATAAATCACTAGGAACATTTGTTACCTCAGGTAATTGTACTTCATTCATCTTCAGGCCTTTTTCCATTTGTCAGCTCCCAGACCCCGCTGGATGTCAGCTGAACAGGTCTACGTTCTGGGTTAGCCTTACTGTGCCTAACCAGTGCTGCAGGAAACAATCATGCACAATACAGAAGTGTTATACCACACTAGAACCACTTTTTATTGTTTGTTTGTTTGTTTGTGTATTTATTTATTTATGATGCATTTCTATTGATGTAACCATAGGAATAGCACAGTTACATACATATAATATAGTCATAAAAAAAGTCTGCTGATATACATTATGAGAACAGATCACGTTTGTCATCATATGTACTGAGCATAGTAAAGAAAATATTAATAATAATTTAATTTGATGAAGACCATTATGCAACAGTGTTTTAGTGCTATGATATTAAGCACTGCGGCAGTTTTTTGAGATAAACCATGCTCATAATAAAAATGCTAACATGCTGATGTTTAGCAGAAACTGTTTACCATGTTCACTGTCTTACTTTGCTGTTTGGCACCATATGCAAAGTACTGCCAAGACTGACTGTTTTATGTGTGCTGGTTGTATGTGGCTGTGTGTAGAGACTGATAGCATAGAAAAAACAGGATAAAGATTAATTAGGAATGCTGAAATTACTTTAAAAAACTCAAGTAAAAGACAAAATAAAGATGCTGTCAAATTTCAGCTCCACAATAAATCCTGATTTCTCCTCCAGGCATAAGCATCATCTCTGTTTCTCAGAACTGAATCCACATAGTACAACATACTGTAATAAACTGCCTGTTGTTCTGCAGCCTCATGCTCTGCTGGCTAGAAAATAAGTTCAATCAATTTGTGGTCGACACATAAACACACCCTAAAACACAGCTAAACACAGGCAGAGTACAAGCTGAATGAGAGCAGGCTGGGGGTGTGTTTTAATATGTATTGTGATACGCTCTTTAGGAAGGCATCCATTAACACCAATTGGAACCTCACCAATTGGAACCTGTCTCAAGCTGTTAGCACCCTGCCACCTCTATTCACCTTAGACACATGTCTTTAACACACTGTTGTCTGGAACACACACACACACGCATTTACGCAAACACATACAGGACCAACAGGACTCTACTTAACAAAAGGCAGTGTTGGATCTGAAGGGATTCTTTTCTTCTGAAAGCCCCACTGCATCTTGCCTTTCCTTTTTTTTATAGAATCACAGCAGAGAAGAGGGAGCCGAGAGAGGGAAGACACTATTGGTATAGACTCATGCATGTTTGTTAATATTGAAATGAAGCTGAAACAACCCCTGTGATATCATTAACGTACTTTTTCCGATGCAGTGGTTCTCAAACTTTTTCTATCATTCCCCACTTGGCAGGAAAAAATATTTTCATGCCCCACCTCAAAAAAACAATGACAGAAAAACCTGACATCAAACTCATTAACATGTAAAGCTGTGGGGGGTATGAGCTCCTCTGTTATCATGTGTGGTCAGTTCTGTCTGTAACTTTGTATGATGACATTAGTGCTTTGTTGTTTACTGATGCAGATTTTATTGAACAAAAATCCATAATCCGGTATATTTAGGCTCTGTCACGGTATACTTTTTATATCCCGGGATTTTCTTGTACAAAACATTTCAGGTTCAATTCAAAGACATTATAAGAATTAATTATAAGAATGTTACAACAGACGATCATCTGAAGTTATAAGTGAGACATGTTTTTTTTCTTGTTTTCAAACAATGACTGAATTAAAGAAAGTCACTATGATGTAAACTTACAAAATTAAAGAAATTACCTGATACTGAGGGAAATAGTTCGTTTGGAGACGCACTGTTTTTACCAGTCTTCTATATAATGTTCCTTCTCATGTAAGACTCACACGTCTGACTTGACCATATGTCTGTGGTCAGTCTGAAATGTTTCACATTAGTGAGTCAGTCACTTAGAACCTTCCAGACATTCATGTACATTTCTGACAGCACCTGCTCTGCAAACTACTGGTGAGTGAGCAACTGGTACAGATCAAGTGTTTTAGCAGCTTTTTAAAACCATCTTTGTCGTGTTTGTATTGGACCGTGTCTTTAGCGATATGGTATCTTACTGTGT
>JAUMHL010000030.1:4543677-4559398 GCA_032362345.1 Sandelia bainsii
GGTATAGTTATAAAGCCCAGCCCTAGTTTGTAGCTTCCCGCTGTATGTAGAATTATTTCCTGTGAGTTTTAGACATTTCTCAGTAAAAAAAACATAAGAACATCTTCACTTCTGTTCGTATTTCTGCAGGTTTCAACAGCGGCAACTTCATTAATTATTCATGATCATTAATTGTCCCCGATACAGAGTCAGGATCGGTCGCTTCAAAGTGAGTTTACGGCGCTTCTAAGGATCGGGCCCACGAGTGGCTGGGTGGCTGCTGCTGACAGGTGAGGATGTCTTTTATCAACAGGTGTTAGGAAGCCAATGAAGATATGAGGAGAGATACCAAAGACAGGCGCTACAAACAGCCCCGAAAGAGTGAGAGAGAGAAAGATGGAAAGAAACCACAGACAAGGTGTGTGCAACCACAGACACATTCTCAGCCTGCAAACACCCTTTCACCACTTCCAGTCACACCTCCCCTCCCTCCGCACACTTATCTCACCCAAATCTGAAGGAGGCGGATGCTCTGAGGAGCTACATCGCCAACTCCAGCATAATTAGTAGAAGACATGCAGCCAGCCATTGCCCAAGCTCACTAGCACACGTTCGGTCCCAAAACAAACAAGCAGCGATCTAGAACAAACAGTGTTAATGCCCTCGAGTAAACCCAGCCTCTCATCAGGAACTCCTCACACACTCCTAAGCTCTGTGTGTAGATTGCTATTATTATGTTACATCAGACAGATACAGAAACACTCATACAAAAAACACAGATGCAACATTTGCAAAATGCAAGCACATACGTATGTTGTACAATGCTGAGTTTATTAAAACTTACTTGGAAGTAATTCACTCAGTCATGAAGAAAATATTTGACATTTATAATGCATGAGAGGCAAGAACAAAGCTATACCTGTGATGCAGATAATCCATGAAGGGTTTTTGTATAAACACAAAAAATACACGTGCTACTGAAGATAATACTCCAAACATGAAAGACAAACAATATGCAATGTACCATGAAAAAAATACTGTATTATAAAGGACAGGATGGATGGGTCAGGACAGAGAACAAAGCTTCCTGTCTGCTCTGCCAGATGGGCAACTTCACTGCTGTGAGTTATCCAAGATGGCTCCAGTTCAGACAACAGGCGCAACCACAATATCTGTCCCCAGGGAAACAAGGCTATCTCTTAGTGTTCAGGTAGTGGAGTGGGGAATGCCGGGGGTTAGCATCCTGCTTCTAAACCTGGAAGAGGAAACTAATCTGGGGTCAAAGAGGGCCAGGGTGTTGAGTGAGACTTCACATGGGGACAGGGTGTTCAAAGTATATTCTCCTCTCTCTAACTCCACCATCTTCATTAAAACCATGCACCTGGGCCTAGGACTGATCCATGGGGAACCCCCTCATGGTCACCGCCAGTCAGGCCCTTAAATCTTTCCCCAGTCCCTTATTCATTCCCCACTTATCCCTTCTTCCTGCCTTATTTTACCCTCTCTGCTATTGTGGGTCAAGCTCAGAGCCACATTACTGAGCCAATGTGGACAGGAAAGGGATGAGATAGGATTAGTGAGATAACTGAAGGGCAAAGGTTGGTTTGTCGCTGGCAAAAATAAAAAGCTCAGAAAAATGATCACTCTGGTCTCTGCTTGTTACTCACACAATTAATAATGGGGTGTAATCAGAGATATTTTTCAGCGCTTTTCCTGGGTTTCAGGAGCCCGGTTGCCAGTTGTCATCCGGTGTTGAGAGGGCAACACAGGCCCAGACCCAGCTGACACCTGATGAAAAGCCTTCATTCATCTTTACACACACACACATGTGATTAAGTCCTTACATTTGGGACAAACTCTTAAGACATTTTTAACATACATAACATCACTGGCTTCATCTAACTAATGCCTTTTTGTCATTCAGACACCATTGGATGGACCATACTTATTTGTTGAAAAAACCTTAAATGTCCCTCAACTGGTTTTATGGTTACATTCAGTTTTACTCAACAAAATTCATAAACACTGCGTCCATTTAGTTCTGCAGGAAAACATTTGCTTGAAGTATTTTTTTTAATATTATTGTTTAAACCCATGTTTACTGGCTAGAATTTGTCTTTTTCACCAGTTCTGCTGACACACTGTAGCATCAGGAGCGTGCTCATAAATATAAACTGTATGCTACTGGTGAAAAACTCCACAGAGTACCTTAAATTAATGCTCATAGTAAATATAAGGGACAATTACTGCTGCTTTTCACCAGTGAATCCTAATCCTACCTAGTCTAACCCCAACAAACATCAGCCTTTATACTGCACATTTCATAAAGTGAAAATCTGTTATCACACAAATATTTGTTAAAATTGTTGTCTTCATGCCAGCACTCATAATCAATTGCTCTAAAGATAGTAGTGTTATGTGATACCATGACATTCAGGATAAAAGTATCAACCTCATCTGAGGTGTGGGTGTTTATTGTGAATCATAATAACTCAAAGTTATTTGTGCTATGAGGTGAGCCTTCTTTAACTGCCATTCTAGTAGGTCTGTCTGCAGGCTCATGCCATACGTCCTACCAATAGTGTGTTTACACCACGAGCCATTCCCACTGAGTCACTCTGTGCAGCCGACCAGGCCAGCAGTGGCGTCACGCAGCTGCTCCAGTCGCGGCCCGGTCTGATTCTGTGTTATTGTTTCTGGTAGCATTACCACGCTTAAGTGCGACAACACAATTTGTAACAATAAGAACAAATTAGCTTGATGTCACCCATACGTACAACATCTACTTATAGCTCTGAAAGAGGAAGGCGAGAGAGACACAAACTACATGCACGGGAACGAGCCTGCACCCAAAACACACGTGAGCACCACGTCTTGCTACAGTTTGTCTCCCAAACACAAGCTGGGCTCAGATTTCAGGCCTTGTGGTCTCCTAAATATATATCGAAGTACACATCAGGCTGCATGTCACTACTGTTTACAGGAAAGTGATTTATGGGGTTTTTTGGGGAGAAGAAGGAAGGGTGATATGGTTTGAATGAGTTTGAGAGAGAGAAACTGAGAGGAGGTCAAGCTAACGTGGCCTTTAAATAACCACCAGAAAATTCATTAATGAGGATTATTTATCCAAGAAAAAAAACTGGGTGTTTTCTGGTATTTCGTGTCCATTGTGACATACAATCACATCAAAGAACCATTAGTGAATTAGTCTACACAGTTAAGCTCTTTTGTTTTGTGGTTTGTTGAATGTGGAAACTTAGCTTAATGCTTGTGCAAATGCCAGACATAACTGCATAGGAGTAAGATAAACATAGTTTGCATGTTGTCAAATAAAGCAACTGTACCAGACTGCGGAAGATGTATGTTCCTTTATACACTCTTTATATGACAGGCTCTTTGTGTTGCTCTCCACAGAGAGAAACTAGTCGGACTGGTAAGTTTCCATTTTATTTAGACTAAATGCCTCTATCCATGTGTATGTGCGTAGGAAGTTTGTAACCTTGCGTATATAGTACATGGCCATAGCACACGTCCATACTTCACAGGCCCACAACTGTGTATTCTCATAACACTGAAGTCTGCCTTTATGGAGGCATGGTGGCATATTGTCAGTAAAGATAAAGAGCGAGATAAGCCCTCTCATACAGGAAAACGAAAAGAAGTCCACTCACAGTTTAACAGATATAAGGGCATGTAGCTTTTCACATGTGGAGACGATTAATTTGAGTCAAGAGTTTTTTGAAATACATACTTTTGATAGAAAAATAGATGTAGAAGGGGGGGAAACTGTGTTAATCAATGATTAGTACACTGGAAAACCGGAACTCTTAGAGCTCTTAGACTGTTGACTAATGTGTTCATGTGTTCTGAATGGTAGAAAAAAAACCCTCCTGGTATAGCCAAAACATCAGCTCTGCCTTTCCAATGCACTAAAGTCGAATTTTTTTAGGCATTTCCAAGAGACATGTTGTCAACTTCCTTCCTTGGAATATCCTAGCTCTGCATAGCCTTTAAACATTCGACATAATATGTGCTTTTCCTCTTTTCAACAATCCCACATATCAGTGTGTCATGACATTTAACATTTGAGAAGACAAAGTATGCTGTAACATTTGTATTAAGCTAAGTTAAGTCTAGCTTTCATCCTGAAAGCAGATGCTAATTAGCCTAGCTTGCTAAGATTAGGTCTAATGTGCTCAAAACTCATGTATAAATTTGTAAAATCTGTATGTTAGCTATGATGACATAGTGCTCTGTATATTTTCATGTTAAAACCAGCACCATATGTCAGTGTGTTACTAAGAAACATGTTGATATGCCACCAGTGCCATAGGGACAAACTTCACTCTATTTATTGTACTTGGCAATTGATGTAATTTTAATTCTGATAATGACTTTGATGGGGGTCAAACTGTAAGCAGAACAATATAAGTCACATGTGCTTTACTGCAGTTACAAGCCACATGAAACAAAAGGAGATGGGGGTAAGTGGAGGAGCGGAGCATCAATTCAATCCAGATATGTCCAGATTCAAACACTCAGCAGAAGGTGGCCTGGGCTCAAACACCAAACGACCACCCCAAAGTCACGCTGTGTTCTCACCAAAGACAAATGGGCGGCTGAGGTTTGGTGGCATCACAGAAAAATAGATCTGGTTACGGTGATATACGGAATAGCCTGGTGTTTGAGCTTTAACTGTTAATGCACAGTGCCAGCTTCCAAGTATGTGAGCTATTTCAATAAAGAAGGCACAGAAGTAGAGGAAAAAAGAAAAATCTAATCAATCCATAAGCCCTTCTGTGCTTTGGCAGAGCAAGAATGGCTGTTTTTTTTGTTGATTTTTTTTGAGGGTGAGACGGAGAAGGAAGTATATGGGTGGGAGTGTAGTGTTTATTGGTTTCTGCCAAGCCAGAGAAGCAAACACAAGCAGAGTGAAACCTGATCGACTGGCACCGTGCCTGGACCAGCGGCAGCGCAGTGCAGCGTCAGGGGAAAAACACTGACAAACATACACAAGCACAGGACCCAGGTCTCCAAATAATCACAAGATGAGCAGTGCAGATAAAAAAAATCCAAACACATCACTGAATTTAGGGCAAAAATTCCTCAACGCATTTTATTGAACAAACAACAAACAGCAGCTTTGTGAATGCTTGTGTAAGTTTGATCACTTTCAAGCATCACTAAAGATGCGAGGAAGTTTTCCAGTTTAAGTTTACTAATTCCATCCCTTGATCCCGTCCCACTCCACTCCTGCATCACCCCCACATGCATACATACACGCATACACACACACTGGCCCAGCAGGAAAATCCCTCTGTGGCCAGGCATTTCTTTTTAACTTGATATGCTTGTGAATCACCCCCAGTGCTGCTCCACTAATGAACACAGGGCCCACAGACAGAGCTGTCCATGCCCTGCTACGCTCCTCGATTGCACTGGAAAACAGGATCCAGCTGCCCAGCACCCTATCATTATAGAGAAAAAAACTCCCTGAACACCCTCCACTTGCCCCTAGACCCGTCTCATCCCCTGACCACATCTCATGCTCACCCATCATCCCTCCTGCTGCTAACCTTGATCTGGACTTAACCTCAGTAACCTGCCTTCATTTTCAACCGTGCCACAGCTGTAGCAATAACCTACATTTCCCATTCTTCATTTCTTGGTTTTGATTATTTGTCTTAATGTTAAGCAGTCCCACGTCCAGCATAACTAAATACTCATCCTGCACCTGAAATACTCGCTCTGCAGTTGTTTTGTGTAACCTTGCCAGTATGGACTTTCAAGCGTATTGTACTGTTGCTGTGGATGAGCTCATTGCCTGGAATGCGTTTTTCATATATGCAGTGTCTGACTCCGGCTGAAAGCCTAGCTCTGATTTCATGCATGCTGCACAAAGCTACTGATTGTTGTCTTCATAGTTGTTTATTGAATATGACAACATACTATATTGAAAGCGATGACTCTCAAGTGACAGTCTCAGATCTGTATCTGTGCCAGACACCAATATACATGTATGGAGATTGAGGAGAAGGTGAAGGGATTCGCGGGTTAATGTGAAATTCTCATCTGATAAACTTATCAAAGTGGTGCGTTTGTGGTGTGTGAATCTTGGCAGCATGGGAAACTGCATACGACAGACAGACACACACACACACACACACACACACACACACACGCACATGCCCAGCTGATACCAGCATAAGGGTTGAGTGAAGCCATATCTAATATGCTGAGTGAAAAGTAAACACAGCGCTGTGGCATCGGGGCTTCCGCTTACCGGCAAACAATCTGACTCAAAATAAGCCAGGAGGATTCCAGGAGTCATGAGGATGAGACTGGCTAGCCATAAAACACACACGCAAAGCAGGAAAAAGAGAAGATATAATTGCTTTGTTGTTATTCTGTTGATAGCAATTATTGATGAGGTGTGGCAAAATAATATACAGCAAAATTTCTACAGTAAGTCTGTCACAGCATTTCCAGAAGGAAATGACTGGAATGATATGATTTCAACACTATAAAGTAAGGTTAAAAGTTGTAACTAAATGTATATGCCACAATGCTGTATGCATTTGTGTAGTTCAGTAAAACTAATCAGGAGCTTTCAATCATATCACTGCATCTTCATCAGCTTTCTCATCTTTAAAAGATGGAATTTGCTATGTTGTCATGGAGACGATTCTGTTGACATACAAGCTCAGAAGCAGTTCATCCACAGCGCTTATAGCACTTATTGCACATGTTGACGTAAAGTTAAGCATGAAAACCATGTAATACGCTTGAAAGCACTAGACAAAAATTTCCATAGCGAAGAGTGAACTTTCACACACACATTCTAACATACATACTTACACATACTATTTCTTATCTTGTTAATCATTTTATGGCACCTTGGAGATATCCTTTCACCTTGGAGTGATCCAGTGACCCCAGGCTGGAAAGCAGTGAACAGAGCTCTGTCGTACAATGTCAAGACTGAAACAAAAGGTACAGATGACACAGGGTAATAACAGCAGTAACACTTTTGAATCAGGTCTATATGCAGATTAGAGTTATTTATTTGCACCTTAAAGCTACTACAAATGTGCTCCAAAACTTCTTAACCGTCTTAATGTGGAGAGACTCACTCACTCTTTTAACAGCACCGCCAGTGTTGCAGAGACATTTTACAAAATGAGCCAACAATTACAAATCAACCTTAGTTTTATCAGTCCACAAAATATTTTCCCAGTAGTAATGTGGAGAGTGTCTAGGTGGTCTTTGGCAAACCTTAGGTGTGCTGCAATATTTTTGGGGGGAGAAAACCTAACACTACAGTAAGTATGGCATAGAGAACTGCTTGCCAACATGAAAACACCATCCCAACAGCGTGGGATGCTGGAGGGAAGATCATGATTTGGGTCTACTTTGTTGCCCTTGTGGAGGGGAAATTAAGTTCCCAAGTAAATCAGGGTATCCAAGAGGATAATGTCAGGACGGCTGTCTGCAAGCTGAAGCTCAGTAGAAGTTGGATGATGCAGCAGGACAATGAACCTAAACATCGAAGTAAATCTATCACAGAATGACTTCAGAGACACACAATGTACCTTTTGGAGTGGCCCAGTCAGAGCCCAAACTTGAATCCAATAGAGATAATGTGAGCTCAACAGAAACATTCACACCAGAGATCCAACTGGAAGAACATTGGTGAGTTGAAGCAGTTCTGTGAGAAAAATTCCTCCTGGATGTGTGAAGGTTTGATCCGCAGCTACAGAAAGCTCTTGCTTGAGGTTACTGCTGCTAACGGTATCTTTTTAAAACAGTTTCACTTACTTTTTTTTACCATCACCCTGTGTGTTTAATGGGTGTGTTCAATAAAGACATCAAATGTCATGACTGTTTGTATTTTATCAGCTTAGAAATAGTATGTTTGCCAATATATGGACTTTAGTGATGATCAGATCACATTTGATGACCAATGTAGTGCAGAAAACCATGAAACTGAAAATAGTGGACAAAATAGTTCAGGTAACTATATGTTTGTGTCATGAGCAAACACCTTGCTGCTCTGCATTGACAATGAGCCTGTGTGTGTTTCTGTGCGTGGCTGAATGGCATTTAACAGACTCCCCTGCTGGCTGTGTTGTAGACACAATAAAGGAACCATCAAACGTGGCAGAGGGGGATCTGACTTCTTCTCCACCCACACACAGTGCAACTCTCCGCTTCAGTCTATCTTGCGATCTGAAAAGTTTCACAAATCATGTTAACAAATATCCCAGACTGAGCATCATGTGGTTTTTCACTCCCAAGTACAAGGAGTTGTACGCGTTTGTTGTGGCCACAAAGATTCAAGATAATCTCGGAGAATGCCAGAAGCATGTGAAAAATATTTGTAGCCATAAAGAAAGGCCAATTGGTATTAATAGTGTGGCATGCGGTAAAGGCCACAGAGAGTGTGTGTGTGTATGTGAATGAAGAGCGTGCTTGATCTGGGTCACCCAGACACACTTGTTTCCCAGTAGGATGGATCTGATAGAGGCCACAGGGCAAGGAGCAGACAGATTCATCAGAGTCATCAGCTCACGGTGTCCGGTATCCCAGGGTGCAGTGCAGCAGCTGCCGGGCCTGCAGTGGCAGCCATGATGGACTCCAGGTGGACTGATAGTTTCAGACACAGGACCATCATGTAAAGTGTTATATGTGTGAAATACAGGGCAGTAGTAACTGAATCTCAACTCTGTCACCAGTTTTCTCAAAGCTACTGCTGCTTCAAAGTGGACAGTATTATGTGTTGACTGCGCTTCTGTATTTCACAGTTTTCATATGAAATATAAAGCAAAGCAATGACATTTGATCTTAGTGTCTAGTAGATAGTGTGCGATGTTGTTTACCTTTTTAGGGCAATTTTGCTCTCCATCATTCAGCAAACACACATTAAACAGCTGGTGTAAATCCTATGATTATGCGCACAATATGCACATGCATTATTCATCACACAAACAGCATTACAATTTTATTTTAACTGCTTAGCACACAGCTTCCCATTAAGTAGCCTTAGGCTTGATAATATTTTCCCACACTCTCTGACACATTATTTACAGCATTCCAGATGTTTTGTGTCTTGTGTTATGCACACACGTCCTGAAGATTCTGTCATGTTTAATGTTTTTGGAAACTCTGAGATATTAATACAAATTTTTGGCTGTTCTCAATGAGTTTGTGGTCCATTGGTGGGCTGCTACGTGATAAGTGTTGATGTAATGAATTACTATACTAGTTATAAGTAGTAGGTTATAATTGCATATCAAAGATGATGTGTTTCTCTCTTTATGTTAGTAAGACAGACAGATATTCCACTGTGTGTAGATAAAATAGATAAAATTATAGTATTGATGCTTGAAAAAAAACAAATAAATAGTGACAGATATACAGATTAACATTAAATTATTAATTACAATCTACGTATAAATTAGATCTAAAGTTCTTAATCATGAGGATTATTTGTTGTGAAGATAATGGTGTGGAGTTGATGTTTGGACCAGAGTGGACCCAGAACCCCAGCTGGATTGTAAATGCACTGGAGAAGCCTTGACTTGACCCCTGTGACCCTGTGACAGAAAACACATTGGCCATTCTGATCCAGTTATATCCACTTCACTCCCTGCTGGAGTCTTACAATCGTAACACAAATGCCTGCCTGTAATCATCAGACTGTAAAAGTAAGAGTTAACTTATTGAACAGTGTGTGAGTGAGTGAGTCACTTCAAATGTGCTTTTAATAAAGCTATAAAAGTGCTCTGCATTCATTTTTTATCCCCCAGTATTAATTTATCAGCTCAGGTAAAGTGTTCACATAAACACACAAGCCACTTGTTAGTTTGTCTGCACTATAGGATTTTTTCACAGATACTTATCACAGATTTGAAAAATAACCTTTAGCAGAACTTGCTCATAATACATTTTTGTCTCTCTTCTCTTTCAGCCCAGGATGCCTTGTTAAATCCGGAAATTTGTGACAAGTTTGATTTAAGGGTGTTTGGACTGAAACAGCAGAAGCTCCTTTTAGCAATCAATCAAATCAAACTGAAAGCAGTTATTTTTCTAACCTGACGTGCATCACGAAGGTATGAAGGCAAACCTATAAATATACCATTTCATTCACCTCGTAGACACTTACACATACTCATGGAACAACACACAAATGCTGCTGTTTTTTTTTTCTTTATGTTCAATTCAGTATTCCCAGCCATCAACAGCTACACAGAAAGATAATAAAATGGTAGCAAAAATAAGTTTTACTCCTAACTAAAACTAAATTCATATCTGGCATGTAGCATGTCAACATGGGCGATGGCTCACCTTTCAGCATGACAAGAAGCATACAGCTAAGACAACGCCACAGTAGCTTCTGTGACTATCCTTGTAGAGAGACCTGAATATGGAAATCCCACTATGGACATCTTGTAGAGACTTACCTTGCAAGGTGGGGCTTCTAAATAGTACTGAATTAAGGGTCTGAATGCTTTTGTAAATGAGAGATTGTTATAAATACAGTTGCAAACATTTCTATAAACAGGTTTTGACTTTGTTATAACGAGTTTGTTATTATGGTATTCTGTTTCACCATCACCTGGTGGTTTTAATGTTGCAGTGGACAGGGACCAGTATGTGAAAAATGTTATGCTGGCTATGATCAACAGGAGTCAGAGCACACAGTGCAACATAGTTTGCTGCGTATGGAGCTGTGTAGCTGCAGACTGCTCCGAGTGCCCATGTTGACTCCTGTCCAGCACCACCAGGTGGATTTAATGTTGTGGTTGATTGATGTATGTCATTATATTGCAAGGTTGCCTGCACCATACTGAAGTATTCACTAAATATCCTGGCGATTTAGCAAAGGACAAAGACATTGTTTAGCTAGTCAAGAAGTTTCAAATTGTGGCTTTGAAGTCCTGAATCTAGATGCGAGTCTTTTTGAGCCTTGTATTACCCATTAATGGTAATCAGGTAATTGATTATATACATTTAGGTCCACAAATAATGAAATTATGTTTTTTGGTATTTGTCCTCCTGTACACCATCACACTGAATTGGAAATGAAACAGTGAAGTACAGCAAAGTAAAGACTTTCAGCTTTAATTCAAGGTTTTTTGAGAAAAGTGACATTTACCATTCAGGACTTATGACCATTTTCATACACACATCCATTTTTGGAGGTTCATAAACAATAGTATTAAACTAACTAATTCTAAACATACCAATTGTCTTTCATACTTTGTAAAAATCCTTAAGTCTGGAACCCATGGACATTTTAATGACCAAATGTTGAGCTGCAAGACAACTAAACATTGAATACAAAAATGTCAACAAGAATTTTTGACCTCATTTACAATTCAGACATCTAAAATGTGAACTTACACTTCACTAGGTAGTATGATCACCTAAACACATAAGCTACAAAAAAACAGCGAGGGAAACTTCCAACCAACATCGAAAAGCTAATTAAGAAGAGAACAACTGTGGCAGTGTTTGGAGCTAAATAAACAATGCAGCAACCGACAGCACCATCACTTTGACACATATCAGGAGAAAAGATCCTGTCTTAAACCAACAACTGTGACATTTACAATGTGGATTCACAAGGATGTCTTGCAGAGTGACCTAGGTGGATTAGGGATGTGGCTTTTATTTTCACTGTGTATGTTTATCACTTGAAGTAAAAGCATAATATGGTGGCAGAGTACTAGTACAGAGTACAGAGTACTGGCATGGCACATGTCCAAGGCCAGGCAGTGTGTAATGCTCTGTACAGGATACTGAGTTTCCTGCCCCTCCCTAATCAGGTGCTGAGAGATGTCTTGTAGGTGTGAATGTGATCATTGTATTCAAAAGCATGTCTGTGCTAATGACATAGCTTTGGAGAATGGCAGCAACTGAAATATAGTAAGGTATTCATCCATTTCTTACTTTCACCAAACAGTTGATGACACTGAAAATCTACTCTGACGGCATCTTTTTTTTCCTTGTGTTTTTAGTAGAACTGTAATGTATTCATGGATAAGATTAAATACATCAAAGTGAAATACAAAAAGTAATGACTAAAACCAAAACAGAACAGTCTCAAGCTTAAAGGGAAGTGTTTTAACTAGAATCTGACTCTCAGTCCCATTGGTACCTCGCTGTAACAAGACCCACACATGGCAGACAAGTAGGGTAGTAAAATTATTCAAAACTGACTCCCAGATGACAAAAAGACCTCTTCAAAAAACAGTTAAAGCCTCAACATCTCAAGTCCTTTTAAAGCATTTTTGGTTTCAAGTTACAAATGTTTCTTATGAAAAGATCCAATTTATATTCAAACACATTGTCACCTTAGCAGTTACTTCACATTCATCTGGGCATCTGGTTTTTAATGTAAGTTTGTATTTCTTTATTAGTGAATGATACAGACACAATCTCCTAGTTTCCAATAGCATCTAAATAAACTTGTTCTGCTCCAGAGTGCTAGCCGTGCTGGCGACAATGTGTGAATAAATACCACCAGATGCAAAAATCTGTGACCCCTTCTCACTGTTGGGCACCTCTTCTTAATAGGGGACAGTATGAAAATTATTGCAACTGAATGTTTCACTTTTTAAGATAGACCCTGCCTAGCATTATTAATGTTTTTTACTTTTAAAAAAAAGCAACACCCTCCCACCAGTATCTTAATTTTTTTGGCTACTTGGAGGCAACAAATTTTAGGTTCATATATTTAGCAGGATTTATTTAGCAAACAGTTGCTTATTTACACATCTAGCAAACAGGGAACGATATTAGCATTTATTTGGAGTAGCTCTCTGTAATTTCAACAGCAAATAGCTCAATGTTCAGCTGCTAAATTATCCATAATGTTCAACACATCATCTGGAACTATACCTGTCTGCTGTTTGGTGCAGAGCAGGTAGTGTAAAGCTTGTTGTTTAGGATTTTTATTGAGATGATACTTCCAATTGAGATGATACTTGTCTTTAGGTTCATCCACACAATTTTTCACATTCTGACACTGTTATTTATTAATATTGATTATAGTCACTTATAAAACTGAACTGGCATAGACAGTTCATTTCATCACTTAAAACACAAACTGAAAAATTTTCAATGAAAAAACATGCTGAATATTATTTTTAGTTAAGTAAATGGTAATTCAGTGGTTTACTGTCACTGACAGACTCCCTTTTACTTCTAATAATTTACATACAGTCCCTAAGACACCTGACATCTGAGAAGAGGGCACTTTCAAAACAGAAAGGATTAACTGAGTACTCTTCTGTTCTGACTTCCATGATATTCCCTATGACATCAAGTCTTCCTTTCATTCCAGGCCTGAAATTCAAGATGAATTAGGGCACATACTGTAGTAGCAAAGAAATAAACATGCTGTTTAGGTCAAATTACTGTATTTTTCCTGCAACTTAATTGCTAACTCTGTTTAATAATTGTAAAACACTCTTATTTTGCCCCCTTTGGAAAGACAGGGCCTAATATAAAAATCACTCATACACTAACATAAAGTTTTGAGGCATTTCTCACTATGACAAATATTATCAGATCTGTGCTGAGCTCCTTGGCAGCTGGGGTGCACTGAGGCCAACAGTTTTACTCAGCAGAGCAAAACGTGCACCGACATGTCCTCATGACACAAACATAAATGCAGTGCTAATTCAACAGCAGCTTGTATTTCTTCTCTTAACAGGCTGGATTTGTAGAAAAGCTTTTCTAACCTAGAGCAGTGTCTGGGAGCAAAGCCCGAAAAGAGGGAAAAGCATGTGCGTGTGTGTGTATTTGTGAGTGGGAAAAAAAGAGAGACCGAGTTAACGTTGGATCCTGATCTCTCTGGGACTTACTCAATCCCAACTGTAATGTAAAACCTATGGGACAATAAGGGGCTACACAGTGCAGAGCCTTACCCAGGCCAGAAAGTCCACCCAACATGTTGTCAAACCATAAGGAATTTATTACTAATGTTGGTCAGCTGTAGCGACAGGGGGTGGGGGCTTTTTTCCAGCACGGAAAAAGAGAAATCATTAATTATCTACACCGCCACTCTTGATCAGTCCCTGAATTTCTGCTGAGTTTATCTCTGAAGCGTGCATTTCCATCCTGACTGAGTCTCTTCAGCTAGCGTGTCCATTTTTAAAGCTTGTGGCTTAACAGCAGGGTCATCCACTGACCTCACCACTGACAGCCAATGGTATGAAGGATTGGAGGTAGAGAGGGCAGAACAAAGCAGACATGGCAACAGCACATGTTCTATCATCTAGAACTTGGCCTTCACATTGGCCTTCAGGCTCTTTCTCCATGGGAAAAAAAGCTCCGCAGCACCAAAACAACTAGTACAAGAAGTACTACTACAACCTAAATAACTATTACTAAATTAGAAGTAAACTAGCACATTTAAAACATACACATAAACACAATCTATAGAGATATATAAAGACCTTTGAGCTGCTGTGCTAAATGTATAATGCAGGTACAAAATACAGTCCAGTACTGTTCTGGGAATGTGTACTTGCACTATGTTGTTGGTTGAAGTGCTGCATATCTGGATAACATATTGTTGCAAAAGTTTAGCTGTGTCCAACTTGCAACTCCCACACACTTTTAAAGATTCTTTGATAATCCTTTCATGTTTAGAACAACTTATTTTTCTAGTTTTGCACTGACAATTTGTAATTTCAAAGTACTTTTCAACACATAAGGCTCCCAGATTAAGTGTATTATACGTACATATGAATAAGTAATAGACTAGCCCCATATGGCTCCTGTGTTTCCAGTTTAACTGGAGTCAAGTTTCAAATCGTGGGCATTGCCCTTTAACTTCTGTGCTGCACTGTTGGTAAATCTGGCTCAGGTTTTTATGAGATGCTGCTAAACCTGACCAGACATGTTAAATTACATCTAAAGATAATTCATGTTCATGTTTGAGCAATTGTGTTTATTACACTGATGTGAGTTTCCAGGTTATGGGAGGGCAGTTAAATTTAGTGGAAGAAAGGGAGGGGAAGTTAAACCAGCTGGAAGAAACATGATTCAATCCATCCTTTGTATGAGACAAAACATTTTCAAGAATCCTAAACCATTCAAATTCAAATTATTTGTAATATACATACAAGTAAAATGACAATATACATACAGAGCAGGAAATCATGTTTTGTTGGCTTTACATAACATTTAACAAGTGACTTTTTTTCCATGAAGAATTTGTGCAGGGTACATGTTATTTTTAGAGACACACTGTGTTGCGTCACGACATCGTTGCAATAACATGGTTCAGTGTAGGGTAGCAATTGTATAGTGTCCTTTGTGAGTCTGAGAGAGCCTTCACCATCACCAACATAAAAGCTATGTTACGTGTTGCATTATGGGAAGACGAGCATTTTAAATTCGACAACTAAAAGATGGGACACCTTTTATGACTCCCCACTCTTTATGGATATGCAATACTACAATCCCTGAACTACCCTTTAATTCCCATACATACAAGTGTATGTACCTGTAGCTTAAGTAAATTCCTACCCAGAGTTTAAAGAACGTTATGTCCAGAGATATGAATGAACACCAGGTGCAATTCTGCAGCAAGTTGCCATGGGAATTTAATTAACACATTGTACCTATGTACCCTTAGAACAACTTTGAAAAGTATGTGTATCTCAATAGCAGGGGTTAAATTATGGAACAGTCTAACAGAAGAAATAAAAGAAAGTAAAAACAT
>JAUMHL010000030.1:4559498-4659005 GCA_032362345.1 Sandelia bainsii
AGAATGTAATGATGATATGTAACTATGGTGAATGTACATATGTTTGAAATAAATTTCACTAAACTAAACTAAACTATGTATTGTAATAAATATTTAAATATTGTAACTGCAGGGCTCTTCAAAGACTGCCCATATATTTTTATATTTACTTTAGTTAAAAGAAGAAATATCATTTTTGTGATTATCTGAATCAGCACTTCACAATGCATCATGAAATTAATAACAGCTCAAGGACACTTCAGCTGGGTGTTTGCTTGATCCCATGTTGTGTGTTCAAATTCTACTGAATGACTTCTTATGCATACATAATATGTGCAATGTAATTTGCATCTTTTTAAAGTTATTTACTCATGTAACAA
The DNA here is from genome assembly GCA_032362345.1 of Sandelia bainsii. NCBI lineage: Eukaryota > Metazoa > Chordata > Actinopteri > Anabantiformes > Anabantidae > Sandelia > Sandelia bainsii. Next base: position 4,559,858 of record JAUMHL010000030.1, read on the forward strand.
GAAGAGTTCTTGGGAGTTTGACTATTATCAGTCGAGGCAGGCAACAGGCAGGCAGGTAGTTTCTGGCTACTGTCCAGAAAATATGAGTCACAGATCACAGACAGCAGATGGTGTGATAGCTCAGCTCCTTGTTAACTTTGGCAGAGAACCACAAAGTGCCTCACTGGAACCCATCCCACCCAACCCTCCTCAACACACAACACCAGCAACAGTATATCATAAAAACAGAGACATAAATCACAACAAGCCTGAATTAAAATAAAGCTTAAATGTGAGAAGAAAAGTTATTTTTGGAGGCTAGAGGGGAGATAAAGAAAGGAAAAAAGTTATTGTAGTGAGCGAAGATGATTTCTTTTCTCAGTGGATGCACATGGCCTGTGTATTTATATCTTAATATGTTATTGTTGCACATTGCTGTCTAATCTCTGTACAATCAAAAGGAGCTTGACAAATGAGTCTCGACACACTGCCAAGCTCACTGCGCAATTGCATAACTCTCACTGCTGAGATTCATTAATAGCTGCATAATGGAAAAGCAAAGAGCAGCAGCTACACTGCAGCAACAGAAGAATTCACAGCTTCTTCCTCTTTTGACATCTTTGAGAAGCCTCAAGACAAAAATACACTGCGTAAATAATCATTGTGCTTCAGGCTGACACATTCCAGATCCAATGACAAATAGCCATTAACAGTGTGTTATCAATCACACAGGTACAGTCCACCGTCGCTGACTCTTTTCATGCATTCCAAATGACAGTCATAACTTTGAGCTGACAAAGCCAGCCAGCTTGAGCAACTTCCCCAATCTATCACAGCTGTCAGAGGCATAGCACAGCTTTGTTCTGATTAATTACACCCTTGCTGGTAGGAGCTGTCATTCATCCAAACAGGTGATATATACACACTATCAAGATGTTGTGAATGAGCCTGAATGAGTGTCATGAGTCAGCCGCCAAGTATTCAAATGAACATTATAAGACAGAAAGGGAGAGAGGAAGAGAGAAAGAGAGTGTGTAACTAAACAGGGAAACCATTTGGCTTCCCTCAGGCAAAACTATCCAGTCCTCACTGTCCAGGGAAGCAGAAGAAGTGCTACCAGTGTCAAAGGATCAGAGCTGCTGCATTAGAGTGACGAGTGAATGCAATTTCCCCTGAGAAAGATAGTATCATAATGATGTCAGCGTCTTTCTGTACACACAGTGTGTTTGCATAAACCTGCAGGGGATCCCAGTGGAACACCAGCATGCAGCAGAGTTACAGTAATGTGTTTAAACTGGCAAAATACATACTCAACACGAAAAACATTTAAAAGTTCATAAACTAAACATTCTTACACAGACATTAATGCAGATCGCGATGGATTATTGCAAACTGGACACATTAGCACAACAGACAGCCATTCTGTGTCTGCATATGTGTAAAGTAGCAGCAATATTTAGTAATTGGCATTAGAGGGATTGTGCACACAGTATGAGTGTCAGTGTGTGAATCTGTGTATTACTTGTGTGAGAGTATGCATGTGTGGGTGTAAAAGTTCTGGCTATTCACAACATGTACTTGTTTGTGCAGCGGTGTGGTGTAGGTGTAGTGTAGAAATCCAAACTTTGCTATGTGCTTCTCTCGTAATCGTTTTTAGTGTACGTTTGACACTTTAGCACTGAAGAGTGTACTTAAGTGCTTCTAGTAAGAAATTCTCTCTTTATGTTACTGTCCCCCCTACTGGATGTCATTGCTGAAACATCGTCCAGGGAATCAAAAACACAGAAATGTCAATCTTCCATGTCTGTCTCCTGCTACTTGAGTTTGAGCTCCACTAAGTGTCTCAGTCTGACTACTTACACTGCCGTGTAACATGATCACTGAAATAGTAACTCAGCTGCTATACACTAATGGAAGAGCTCCGTGTGAATCCGCAACACACCTTTCCTATGGTTGGACAAGTAGGCTATTCACAGCAAACGGGTAATTACACCTGTTGTGTGCATGTTGCACCATATATGCGGTATGCAAAACCTTAATGTGTGTGGGTGTGAGTTTTTACAGTACATTTTACAGCAGGTCATGCTCACCCTAATCCACTTGTCAAATTCCAAAACTTCCAGTGCAATACACACCAGCAAGGATATGCACAACACCCAGGTTGCCTGGGCAACAATTTGCCCCATGAATGAAAAAAAATTTTTTTGCTGTTGTGGCTGCAAAAATATGCAATATGCTGCAAAATCTAAAATTGCTAATTTGGACAAAAAGCCATATGATAACAACGTATTACTTTTTGGTAATGCCTCTGGCCTCTGTGACAGTGTAGTGTCCAAACATGACGTTGATGCTATGTGAGGTTTCCGGGTGAGTCTTGTGGAGTTGAAATCTGACAAATAATATTACAAAGCAAAAATCTCCACATATGCTTCTCATCTGCATCACAGTATTGCCTTATATTACGCTACCCAGCTATCACATGAGCCAATTTTAGCTACCTAACTGGCTTGCTAACCTGCAGGCAGTTAGATGTTAATGTTAATGTTAACTAATGTTAACCAGTGTTATCTTAAAAGAAGGTAACATTCATGTTAGCTTGCAATATGAAACAGCTAACATGGGTGCGCTTCTTGCTAGGTGAATGGAATATGGTGTGGGCAATAATATTCCTAATTCTGATCCTAATAATTGTATTTACATTGAGGCACAACCACAGTCTCCAGACCATAGTGAGCTCTGGAAAACTGGTTCCAGAGTGGCAGCAACTCTTCGCTGGTCTAGAACCAAGAACCACTTGTGTCACCGGCTGGATTATTATGACCAATAACATCAACGTGTTGTTGTAAAGATAAAAATTAGTGTACAGTGTTTAACTGCAGTATGATTGATAAAATGTAGTTGATGCTAACTAGCTACCTAAAAACTGAAGCTGACAAAGGCTAACATGAACATACAACGTTCAGTTTTAAAGCAATCAAAATGCATTGAACAAAAAAATGTGTGCGCACGTCCCAGGCTGTCATGCAGTAAAGTTTGGTGGCGTGAAGTTTGGTGGTGGCTAAGACCAGACGCAGCTGCACACGTGTCTTACTCTCCACTGGACTTTCTACAACACCAGGGTTCCTACAATAACCATATTCACATGCTAACGTACTTCACCTGTTAATGTTTTAATGGTTGCAAATGTACTAGAAGGGTTCGAGTGAGGCAGCTGCAGAAGGAATGGGACATGAACACTTCTGTCCAAGGACAATGTGTCTCAGTTGACCATTACACATAAGCACAGTGGCCTCCAGAGGCTAAATGTAGACCACCATGACGCAGCCCCAGAGAGTTTCCAGTGTTAAAACATGTCTGGGAGCAAACTGAGGCACTTCAGTCTGTGTGCTCAGGTTGACTTGAAGGCCAGTAGGTCGTCTGCATGCTAACGCTACAAAGCTCACTACATTCATGCCTCCTGATCCTTATCTGAGCAATACTGATGCAGGCCTGCTTTAAGGAGCTTTACTGGTCCACATGCAAAAGCTTTTTAAAGATTGACTTCTTTGTGAAAGGGACAAGCTCTGAAGCTCAAAGAAGCAGATCTGACTGGTGTTTTATTACATTGTGTTTCTTAAACAGCCTCATGCTTGAAAACAACTTTCCAGCTGAGCAATCCTAGCATTAACAAATCGTTCATCTTTGATGCGCTCCATATGCAAAAAAACAAGTTGGGGAGGAAAAAAATAGCCTGTGATCACAGAAATAAAATCATATGGATATTCTGTCATGCCTCACATGCTGTGGAGCTGTGCAAAATGTGCTGTGCTTGAAGGAAAACAAATAGCATGCCCCACTACAAGGCTGTGTTTGTTTCTGCTGCTTTCATTGCAATCACATGACCAAATGTGAGCCTTGAAAACAAATGTGCAGCTAAAAAACTGTTTTTAGATGATTTATATCTGCTACATGGATTGCAGGAATACTTTGTCTTATCTTCAGGAAGGCTTTCCGCCTGCTGCAGGGACATGTCAGGAGCTCAGATCTCTCGTACTCACAAGCAGTGCTGTTCCCTGCAGCTGTATTCTCAACCTTGGGTGGTCAATTTACATGTTCGTATGCCTTCTTTCCACTCCCACTGCTTCGAACATTGCAACATTGACAGCCCTGTCTCTGTCTTTCTCTCAACTAAGACCCTTGCCTCCTACCACACACACATATGCACCGCCTGCATGGAAGACAAACACATTCATATCATACTGTATCTGCAAGACAAAAAAGAAAAACTCCCATCACCCAATCCCATGCAGATTTTCACATTTGACAGTCAAGTTCTGGGTCAGCTGAGCTGGCAGAAGCTCACATCTGTCTTGCCTTTTGACACACGTCACAAATGAAAAACAAGACAAACGAGATTTCCACATAAAGGGTTGGAGGGCTCATCTTTGACTTTTGAAGCAACTTGTAGCCATGGGTTCACCAGAGTGCACATGCACAGACACATACACATGCACTCACTTGGCTCACAGAAGAAAAGGACTTTCTAAATGATTTAATTTGCTGTATTTCACACGGTTTTCACCAGCACCTCTCCTGTGTCAGATCACGTTATTCCTTTCCACCACTGCTCAACCAGATAAACTGCATAGAGTATGTACAACGCAGTGTGTACGTGCCAATGCAGTGCAGCAGAGCCCAGGTCACAAAAGAAGTGTTTAGTTCAACAATGTTAAAAGAACATTAGCCCCCTGCGGTGCCGTTTATGCTTTGGTGATGTATATTATGTTCCAGCGAAAGGGGAACTGGGGATAGAGTCATCACGATTGTGGGATGACCCTGGGTTCATGGTGTGTCCCCCCCACTGCTCATCCCTTTCATCAAGCAGCACAGTTGTTGGTTTAGCTCAGGTCCCTCTCTGCAGGCCTTGGCACAGGGGAGAGCCCGTGGCCAAAGAGGATTTGGTCAGAGGAGGAGGGAAGTCTGCTCAAGCTCAGAGGCTATTCCAGCTTCAAGCACCACCTACTTCCAATCATGCTTTACCCTAAATCCTCTCTGTGCCTGCAAAATGAGCTGGACCTATCAGGGAAGAAGTCTAGTCTAAATATATCCAAGACTTAGCACAGAGAAACAAACTCTCAATAATGCATCAACCACACCTTTCAGAACATTTCATTGTATACCTAGCAAAGATCAATCACATTGTCTTAGAGACGTCTGAGATGTTATTACAGCATTTATTTTTTAGTGGTGTAGTGGCACATCACAGCCGAGGAGATAATGACACGCTTTATTGAAATGGAGACGACTGCACCCTCTCCTCGCCATGGGTGGTCTAGTGGGGAGCGTTGCATGGAGCCCCACAGGCAATTAGAAAGCAAGGCAGACTGAACATCTCTGGTTTACGCATTACACACAGCTGGGTTCAAGACATCACTCAAGTACAAGATACGGCAGAGTGTGTGCATGTTTTTAAGCAGGAGTAACAGTGTGTGTGCACGGACAGTGAGAGCGTAAGAGTGTGGTGGGGTATGTTAATTAAAACTCACTGTGTTTACAGCAGTTTGTCTCAACCAGTAGACTCAGTGAGCATCGTGGGTCGGTCCTAACTGTAAGTTCACACTAAACACAGGAAGACAGAAGCTAATTAGGACTGCCCACATGAAGTCATACACTCTGTACCTGACGTTTTTTTTTCTTGCCAAGTTCTTGTCAGTTTGAACATTTGCTTCTTAAACAGCAGTTTGAGAAATGATCTCTTAAGGCAATTTACATTTAAAGAGGCATTTCACTGATTTACTTCGTTCATAAAGTTAAGGGACTTGTGAGAGACAAATTAGCAAGACTTAGACTAAAGTCATGAGCTAAATGGTAACATCAGCATGTAAATCCAGCTAACATTTTTCACATTAAGTAGCTGTAATTTTTTCCATGTTCACCATATTACTGCAGCATGTTAATATTTACTAATTAACATTAAACACAAAGTACAGCAGAGGTCTTGAACAATAATAATTTTGACTTGATGGCGGCCCTAGAAGTATTAGTCTGCAGAGGCTAGTGTACCAAAAAAACAATAATGACCAAGCTCAATCTGAGATCACACAAACTCCTCCACAACAATTTTTCAGCTGTTTCCACATGCTGTGCGGTGCGCCGTGTCACTAGCAAATTGACTTTGACATGTAAAATCTGTGGAGTGAACCTCATGAGTGAAGAATGAGGTGTGATCTGAGACAGAAACAGAAATTTGAAGACTGTTTTTGGTGGTTTTTTGACAAGGAACAGCAGCATCTGTGACTTCTACAATGTTCCAGTGTGTCTGACGTACACTATCGCCAGCTGCAAAGTAAAAATGTAGCTTAAAGTCTTCAACTCAGATATGCCCAAAGGTGTGCATATAGATATTTTTTTTTACTACTGGCCAAGGAAACAATTGATAGAGAAATGAAGAAAGCAAATTATCTCATCTTTCTCCAAGTGGTTTCTTTTTTCTTTCCTTTTTCAAGAAATACTCCTCGTCTTATCATGATTCTATGTTATGACCTTTCTTTTTTTCCATTACACATATAGACTTCTTGTCGACTTTTGAGATGCAAGTAATCCAAAATAAGTTTTCACTTAAATAAGACCTCACAACGTCAGACATTTGTCTTTGCAATCATGTTCAAGTTTTACCAGCTGCACAGTCTCCAACATACAGCTAAAAGAAATATAATCCACTAAAGGAACATTTAACTTTAAATGTTACTTGAAACAGAGAAGGATAAAGACAGAAAAGTATAGATAAACAGCTGGACATTATCAGAGAAAAATTATCTACACAAGTGCCTGAGACTCTATAAATCCCAGGTAGTAGGCTTGTGTGTGTGGCTGTCCTGCTGGGAGATACCACATCATTCATCATGTCACTAAAGAGGCTTATAGGCAGGAAGAAAAATGGAAGGTTGAACATATTTTCAAGAGACTCATCATCATTGCATGAGAGTGCTGAGTGGGTGGGACATTCTGGGCATACACTCATCTTCATTGGTAGACTGCCGGTGACGGCAGCTGATCTCAGGGATTGTGCACGGTCAGGTGCAGCAGTCAGTCAAAGCTCTGGCTCTCACTCAGCGAGCTGGAAAGCTGCCCTGAAACGCTCACCCAAAGCCACAAAAGACACCTGCAATTTGTCACCCCTATAAAATAACATTCTCCGTCTAAATTGTCATTTAGTGGCAGAGGAGTTTGTGCTCCTACAAGGAAAGACAGTTAGCACCATATCTGTGATTCTTCCAAAGCATTTTATTATCTAGGCCCCCACCACCATCCACCCACATCTCTCCCAACTCCTAGCCTGGTGTTTTTGTAACAGTTGGCAGAGACAGAGGAGGGTTTTAAAGAAGACGTGTAATCTGTCCTGGCTGTGAAGCTTTCATACTAGTCAGCGTAAAGACGAGCAGGAAAAGCCCAGAGGGCACTGCATCAGTTCTTTGTCTGACGACTGTCTTGGCTGATCGCCAGAGCCTGATTTCTCACACCATGCATGCCACAGCACACCTCAGGCTTAAAGGACAGAAAGACAGTTGGAAAGATTGACGAATGAATTAAGGTCTTGAAATTTCACTATGTTCCATTTACAAATGGTGTTGATCTTTTTGTCAGAGACTACAGAAATAACATACTGTATGTGATTAAGTTATTTGCAATGCCCTGTTTGTTTCCTATAAGTTAGCTCTATATAGATATTACTTTACCTATCAATTTGTAATATTGTAATAACAGATTGCATTAATATTGTTCTGGCGCCTATATTACACTGAGTGCTACTAGTAAGAAAGAGCAAAGAAGTGCTATGTTAGCTTAGTAAATATCAGTTTGAACCTGTAAATATATCAAAGTTTCAAGTGTCTTTTTAGGCCTTAAGAATGCATGGTAACATATGGTCATTTATATGCTTCATTCTCCTTCCAAAATATTTAGATGTTGGCTTTATTTAGCTATACCTTATGACTCATTTTAGTTGATTATTTTTTACAATGTACCGCCACTAATGCAACCTGCTGATGAGTGCAACGCAAACAGTTCAAATACTGCATCTGTGCTGCAAAGTAATCCACCAGAGATGTACCCTAACATGTATGTGATTGGCAAACACAGTGTCTTGATCAAGGCTGTGCTTTTTCCCCACAAAGTAAATGTGAGTCTAAGACGTAAGGTTGTAATCCCTCCATCTTGATTATCGCTAGTTAGTTTGGTAAGCTATAAGCCGCGAAGGCACTGTCTGAGTACACGGCTGTGGTTATTTCCTAACAGCAGCATGTATCAGCGCAGACCTACTGACCAAACAGAATGATTGGAAAAAGATAATTTTTTAAAAGAAATATTAGTTAGTTTTTCAATATCATTATATAAAATAAGAACTTAATTCCTTCATTATGCCAAGTGCACTTGGTGCCAAAATGATTAGACACACACAAGATTAGTGCAGGGTCTACTGCATCATGCACTGCATTGAATAAAACTAAACACATTTTTCTGAGAAAAGACAGCAAGGGTCTGCTTACATCTGTATAATTTAGATTTTTATTCTATTCTATTTTATTCTATTTTATTCTCCTTGTTCTACAGCAATCATCCTCCAGTGTTTGCACAAGGGATCACTTACGATTCTCGCACTGTGGGTGAGGTTACACGTGTTGTCATTCATCTCCATGAGTTCTACCTCACACATCTGATACAAAACATGCAGTTGCAACAAGCAAGGAGAGTGCTGTTATGGTGTTATGTATGACATACAGTACATCAATCAGAGGACACTACCCAGAGGCCATCTTTTCCCTACAGCTTATATTTCATAAGCTACTTTGCTCATGGTTTTAGATGTCCCTGCAGATTGTATGCTTTTGTAAAAGACGCCTTGTACGCATTGTATATTATTTTGTGGCTGTGCTGAAATCTCCACTGTGCTGTGCACCTGTACTGTATCTGTATTTATCTAAGAGCACTCAGGTGTGACACCTCTCTCATTCAGGATGTCCTTCTTGGTGTCAGTATAATTATGTCTATTGAACATTTAAACAGCTAACAATCTGATTTACAGTACACTCATTATTAATGTATTAAACACATAAAGCCTCTGCATCTACTGCAGATCCCAGCTTTTCAATGGGAGCAGTAATATGTGTTGTGTCACTACAATACACCATTTTAATGCTAGACAAATAACTATGTCATGCTCCAAACTGTCCCACCAAAACACACAGGAACTAGTCAGTGCAAATATATATTAAGTTAGTTAAGTTTGACTGTGGGCAATGCTGACAATACACGAATTGTTGTACTCATCTCCACTGTGGCCCATCTGCCTCAGCTCATCTGAACATTTCTCTTTCTGCTATTGCAGAGCCTGGTGTCTGCATTATTGGAGATTACTCCATGTTCAAACATTGGAATGTCCATTTGGCTGACATTGGGCATTTCCCATTTAGTTAATTATGCACCAAAGAAGCCTGAAGCAGGGAACCATCATTATTCTATTATTTTACTACTTCAGACTCTTCAGACCAGTATCATTTATAAAATTAGAAATCTTAAAAAGACAATTTTTAAAACATTTGAGAGAATAGATAATGATCATTTTGTAAACATAATCTGGACTGAAAAGTGGGATGGATGGCGAGCTTTAGGAGAGTATCATCCCCTCTTGTACCTCACACAGAGCTGTAGCTACCATTGACTCTGGGAATTACCTACAAATTACTCTCCTGCCCCGTTTAAGGCTTAATATTGTTATATTTCTGGTTTTGGTTAAAAAAATAATGCAATTATATACAGTAATAGCTGGTTTTAAACCTATACCCACTGTCAGAATTCCACAATGGACATTTTCCTCTCCACAAAAGAGAAATATTAATTTATGTCTTCACCGTGAAAGAGAATTTAAAGTCTCTGCCAAAAACAAGCTAAATGCATGCGATTTGTCCTTTACCAGCAAGCTACTAAATTTATACAGCAGATAAGCTACAGTTGGAAGCAAGTTATAATAATATTTTCACATTTTCATATTTTACACTCTAATTCATTCAGCTTGATAGACTTAATTCAGTTTTGTACAATGTAGTCCTAAAAGAATATCCAGGTCCTTTAATTCCCTTTGCATTCATGCATTCAATTGCTTTTCCTGTTAAGGGTCACAAAGGGGCTGGAGCCAATCCCAGCTGACACTGGGTGAGAGGCTAGGTACACCCTGGACAGATCAGCAGTCTATTACTGATATAGACAGACAGACAGACAACGATTCACAGTCACTTTCTCACCTACAGGCAATTTAGAGTTATCAGTTAACCTAAGTGCATGTCTTTGGACTGTGGAATGAGAACGGAGTACCTGAAGGAAACCCATGTAGACACGAGGTGAACGTGCAAAGTCCACACAGAAAAGATGCACCTGGCCAGTTTCTCCCTTTCTATTTCTTAAATTCCCCTACATGTTTCTGTTCAAACTGGCTGCATGAAAGTGGGACTGTCAAAATTTGGAACTGAGCCCTAGAGCCTGTTGGCAAAATCAAGATGCTCTCACACAGTACCTTGTTGACAAAGCATTGACAGCAGTCTGGAAAATGCCAGGCAGAGAATCCATGATATTTACCCCCCCTTAACAATATCAGTATGTGCTGCTGAGTGTATGTAAGGTCATAAAACAGGGCATTGTCAAACTTGTACTGAAAAAAACCTCCCTTCCAAGACGGAAAGGTTAAAAAAAACATATACTGTAATAGTACACAGATGAATGGATACACACAGATGTGCTGTATACAGTGAGTGTGTACACAGGTGCAAACATATACCTGCTGCAGGTTGACTGTTAGTTTAGATGTGGCTGACTAAGAAACAATGGCATTCATAGGTACTGTTACCCTCTCTATATCTAATGATATTTTTTTGAAATTGGCAAACTACAAAACTAAAACTTCATGCCATCTTCACTGATGCTTTATCACTATGATGTATTAGTTCCAGACTGTTTCCTAAAGAAACAAATGGATATGGTATGGGCCTTCAGACATGTGTATTGGTTTAAGCCCAGCAGGTACATCATGGCACTTGTGCAATGGAAAGACTGGTTCAGAACCCTATGAGAAGAACCAGATGGTGATTGGCAGGGCCCTCTGCAGAGCGGACTGGCCAACTGACTGGCTGACAGGCTCACTGGCCAACTGGTTAGAGTTTTTCTTTGTCTGCAGCTGAGAAGGAGTGCGGCATTGGCGAGAGGAAAATGTGGCAGGGTAAGTGAAGAAGACAGAGATGAGAAGCGAGAGAGACCACAAGTGAGTGAAAGAGAGAGAGAGGGGGTAAGAGGAGAGACGAACTGAGCATGGTGCCAGCGATTTGTTCTGCTGTTGCCTCGGGATCCTTAATAAACACATCCAAGAACTTGCTGTGTCCACCAGTTTCTTCTTTGTTTCTCCTCTTCCCTGACCAGGTTATGGCACATCATGTAGGTTTAGACAATCAAGCTTATTTTTGTATTTGTATAGTACAGCTGACTCAGTCAAAGGAAATAAAATAACAAAAATCAAGGCCTTCACAGTCTTTCACAGGATGGTGAACCTCTTCCCATACTTACTTCTGTAAGACTCAGCCTTTCTAGGATGCTCTTTTTATACCCCGTAATGCTGTTGCCCTCTTGCCAATAAATCAAATTAGTTGTGAGATGTTCCATTACGTGTTTCTTTAAGCATTACACATTTTGTTTTGTCTTCTCTTGCCCCAGTCCTAACATTTTTGAAATGTGTTGTGTTGCTGGCATCACATTCAAAATGACCAAATAATAATAAAAAAAAGACATTTTACTTGTTACACTGTCTTGGTATGCATCTAACTTAAACACAGGTTTTTAATTATTTGCAAATATCTGCAAATAATCTGTAAATATTTTATTTACATTTTACACAATGATTATTCCATGAATTTGAGCTTTAATATTTTATCATGTCTTAGAGTCAGCTAAAATTAAAGGTTAAAATAACTGCAGCAATAGAAGATTCCTTACCTGGGAATCAACAGTTGACAAGTCATTTGATATGTCATTCATAACGGTCTCTCAGTCCAAATGATGCAACACAAAAAGAAAGGTGTGTGTAGACTTGTCTGCTCGTCTGCAAAACAACAGCAGTACAACAGCCGTTAACACATAAGTTCTGCATAATTATAACATCCTAGATTACTCATGAGCAATATCTGTGATTAAGTGCTGCAGAAGCAATGTTATGTTATTGTCTGCAAAACAACCCTGAAGCTTTGTGATGCATGAGATGGACAGCTCATTTGCCGCCGTTAAGGGGTTAATATGCTTAAAAATAGCGCTTTTCAGATGGTCAAACAGTGTGTCCGAAACCCCCCCTCCACTGCTTTTTTCCAACACCAAATTTATTAGGGATACATCATTTAAAATGAAATGAAAATACTTTCTTTTTTCATTTCTACACAACTCTGGCACTATTTGTTACTTATAATGACGTATAATGCTGTCAAGCAAGGACTGTGTGAAAGTGTGCTTTATTATCTGCCTTTGCAACATCAGGCTTTTCATCTGTTCCTTCAAATGTGGTTGTTTGGGACAACTCTAAACACTTGACTTCAGACATGATTGGACAACATGTCCTACAAACAAGCACTTCCTGACCTTTAGATTCTAATCAAGTTCTTAAGTCTTGCTGCTGATGCAACTACAGTATGTGTGTTCATCTATCTATCTATCTATCTACGTATGTGTCTATGACCTCGACCTGGAAACACACCGTCTATGACCTGGTGAACTCCATCAGTCTATTCATTCCTCACTTGTCCTCCCACACCCAGACACTGCAGCTGTCCTATCTCCCTCTGAGGTCAAAGGGAACATCCTAATGCTCATCCCACTTGAGACTGGCACCTGTTGCCCCGTCTTAGCCTGGCCTTCATAAAGACAACAGAGAATTCAATAAAGCAGGCTTAGAGCCACGAGGCCTGATGGTGCCTCTGTTCGCCCCATAGTCACTGCCTTTTTCTTCTCTTGACTTGTTTCGATGCAGTTGTGAACTGAATTGGAAGCGAATTTTTTTATATGTCGCTTAGAAGTTTCTTAGACATATCATGGTGGAGCTATAACAAATACACTGGTGGAACCACAGCCGGTTTACAACAGTGTGGCTGAGTTCTGCTGCAAGGATTGTCTGTGCTGAGACTTGTTAGGCAGTAGAAAAAGTTGCAGGAAAATTGGCAAGCAACTTATCTTCCTGTGGATAAAATGATCAGAATCTGTCTTTAGGTGTTATTTGCTTATTTGTAAGATAAGACCATAAAATGCAAATCAAATGATCAAATTATACACTTACTTGTCAATGTAAACTGTGCAGGCTGGATCTCTAAAGACTATATCTGTCTCTTTAGTAGCTTCTATATCTATCTCACAGTTCATGTCACCAGCTCATATCAATGTCTTATTTTTAGATTGATGTGCACTCAGCTGTCCGAGAGTGTAATTAGAAGGCAGATAATCCCTGCTGCCAAGCTGACACATTGAAGCTAGAGGAAAATTGGTCTGATTGTGACTTTGACAATGTGTGAGTCACTGCTCTGATCCTCTCCTTCATTAGAGCAAATCCATGCCACAAAGACCAATGAAGAAGAGATTTACTATAGTCTGGGAGGTCCTCCTAAAAAGGCTAAGGTGCCTGTCTGCATGTGTCTATTGTATCTGTGACGTAACGTGAAAAGTTTCCAGGTTTTTTTTCCCCCTTCCGCCGCGTTTCTGCATCACCTCTTCTCACCGTCACTCACACTCGAACACCCCTCCGCTTGACTTATAATTAACTGCAGTTGTTAATGGGCTCAAGAAGAATTTAGCTTGTAAGCTGATCCTACAATTAGGGCTACAACTGTCGGGGGCTGCCCTCCCCAGGGGCGCAGGGCAAAAGAAGGGCGTCTTTGAGGGGCTGCCAGGTCTGGTCAGACCTCCTGAGATGTTGGAGGGGGAAGTGGGCTCTAAAACACACACAGAGGAACCCCTTCCAACCGTCTTCCCTTGAATCCTTTGCGGTCACACAGGACATCATGGTTAACCTCTGGAAACCCTATGGACCAGCGATCCTCAAATATGAATTCCTCAAGAGTCTAACTATGCAGAATTATTTAAAAGAGGAAATAGGTTTGGAACAACTTGGATATATCATATGGGACTACTTCTTTCATCAAACTGAAGTTATCCACATTCATGATCATTGGGGAAATCCTTGTTTTTACACTGGAAAGAAAAGTAGATATTTGTGGTTTAAACATTTAAAAACTGTTTTTAAAAGTCCTGTTGTTATGGTCGATACTTTCAAATTAAACTCTACTCAGACAGGACTTTAATATACTTAATTATGCATGAATCTTTATTGTAATCTCAATGTTTATTATATAAAACATTTTAATGTTGTTATATACAAATATTATGCAGGCATGAGAACCACTGGAGCTTCCTCATAAACTATTTGTGGGTTTTCTCCAAAAAACAAGCTCTATAATTGCCTCTTTCCCTTTGCTGAATGCTGCGAGTCGCAACAAGTGCCAGAGCTCTTTCTTTCTTTCGTCTTCTTTGTGGATTAACAGGGAGGTGATTCAGCAACACAATGAGAACATGCTGTAAAATAAGAAACTACATGATCGACACATCCCTGGCTACATGTCAACATTAATTTACTGTGCTTTCTTTTGCTGCTCGAAGGGATATTTGCACATGTGCCTGATGTAGCAGTGTCTTTGTTTAATTTAAGTAATTCTGAAAGTACTGTAATTCTGAAAATGATCATATTAAACTTTAATTGAAATACACAGAGGCAGAGCGCACTGGTAGCCTAATGGTTATGCAATTTGTTGCATGTCAAACTCTCTCTCTCTCTCTCTCCATGTTTGTGGTCTGCCTCTCTCACAAAATAAACTTTAAAAAAACTCATTGGCAAATTTTTTAGGTACAACTCTAAAATCTAATGCAATCCAATACTGCAGCTCTGACATGAATTCTACTTTTACCAGGTTATAATTTCTCAGTTTTTGTTGAAACTGTCAGAAAAGTGACGGTTCTACTATACGTTTCTTGGGTGGTAGACTCATATATTAAGTTATAATGTTTTGACGACCTCATTTATATAAATAGTGTGCCTGTGTGTGTGTAGAAGTCACTTTAACTGAAGTATTATAGAAAGCATTAGTTATATTATTGTTATAGAAGTATTATTATTGAAACTGGTTATGACACAGGCTCGGGGGCAAAAATTAACGCTAGCTACTAAAACTGAGCAGGAGTCATTTAATGTTTAAATTATGAAACTCCATGATTTCTCGCATTGTATTCAGAAGATATCTATCAATTAATACTAATAGCAAATATAAGACCCCGTAACAGTGGAATTTCAGCCAAATATGTGCAATAATGAACTCTACTTCGGGACATTTAAAAAGCTCTTGATGAAGACAGAAAGTGATTTTTCCTAATTTTGTCTTTCTCCTGTCCGGAGAGGTCAGAGGTCAGGCTCAGCTGGAAAACAGACACCCTCTCAGGTTAGGCTGGACTACAAGGTCTTTGTACAATTCAATATAGCGAGATTATATTGCTTTGTTTCAAGTCTGTATGATTTTGATTACATTTTGTCAGTTTGAACAGTAATATTACCTCTTTGCTCATCTGTTCTATTCACACTCTCACTCTTGTACAAATCACAGTCTAAATCAAGTCTTCATAACACTTGATAGTGTTGAGACTGATTTGCGAGCTCAGCTTTGATAGTAAAAACATCATCTTAAGGATTCACTGAGGATCAGAAAATTGTCTATTTAAACACTGACGTTATCCTGCAGCCCATCATAAATCATTCTTTCACCATTTTGTTCGGCCACACACACACACACACGCACAAACAAAAGTCAGGCTCACTTCACTTCTAATGATCAGTAATTTATGGGGAGGTCTTGCTGTGCTGTCAGGTCAGGGTTCAGAGTTAAACAGCAGCAAAGACACAGCGGAGGAGAAGTGGAGTGTAAGTGAGAGATGTTGGCAGTGAATCACTGCAAGAGGTGGACTCTTGGAAATAATGAAATCTTCTAATGAAATCCTTCACTGCTGGTGAATCAATACTCTCTGTTAACTTCAAAGGGTATGAGAGTCAGGTGAGTGTGAATAACAAACTATCGATAATAATCGATATAAGTAAGTTGTACCGGATTGAAAGTGTCAAAAGAGTTTTAGAACCACCAACACTTACGAAAGTATTTTTCCCCTTTAAGTTCATCTTGTCTGCTGCAGCTCAGGCAGGTGCACTGCTAAAATCCGACAGCAGCAGGCAGGTTTGTCAGGCTGGTTGTGTTTGATAATCTGGTTTGTGTTTGTTTTGTTAGTTTTGTTATGCATTTAGTGTTCATGCACTGTCCTGTAATTACAGATTGTCTTCTCTCCTTTTGACTTTTTATATGTTATACAATAGCTTTTCACCTAAGCACAATGAAGACATCATCAAAAAGTGTGTCAAGTTTTGCTAATTTGTGTGTTTATTTATTTATTTTAAGTTTTGGTCAGGTGATTGCCTT
Organism: Sandelia bainsii; assembly: GCA_032362345.1. Classification (NCBI taxonomy): domain Eukaryota; kingdom Metazoa; phylum Chordata; class Actinopteri; order Anabantiformes; family Anabantidae; genus Sandelia; species Sandelia bainsii. Next base: position 4,576,402 of record JAUMHL010000030.1, read on the forward strand.
GACAAGAGAAAGATGTCTGGAATGAAACCCTGCAGGCTGCCAGCTCCCTGTGGTAAATGACTGTTCATCTTTGCAGAGCAATCATTAGACCTGGTGACTCCCAGTGGATGGCTGCCTGTCACTGGTTTCTTCTACATGCTGTATGCTCCTGACTGAATGCAGGCAAAAGACAAAAGATGCGTTAGACCTTATTTGTCCCAGAGCTGTAGGGTTTGTGCTCTCCATGACGAGATGATGATTCTGTGTGCACTGACCTTGGATGGAAGTGAAGGCATGCTGTAAACTTTACAAAACAAGTCATGTCTCAAAATGACCAAACCAGAAAAGTAATTGTGATGGAATTAGAGATGTCTAATGGAAATGGACGAGAGAGCTCATTTCTATCAGGTGCTGTAACACTCTCAGCTCTGGTGGTGAATACCAGAGAAGTGGGTTAAACTTCTAGATTTAAACTACAATAGGTACAACCTCCTCTATTGGTGTCGTGTGAAAAGTTGACAGCTGACAGCACAGTCAGCACCGTGGTGGTAGAGATTGTCTGTGGTGCAGCAGGATTTTATAACTGAACTGTGACATGGGTGCACACTCAGTATTATTTAAAATGTCGGCTAATAAGACCCCAAAAAATATCTATAAACTAGGATAAATCCTGAACCACAAGCACCTAACAAATATGCCAACAATGCTCTTTGCCAACCCCCACATAAACACATGCAACCCTTCATCTTTCAAGTCAATGCATCAGTTAGATGTGCCTCAACTCTGAAAATCCTGATTTGGGAAAAGTGATCACAGCCTGGGCAGTCAGATGTATTGAATCACTCATGGAACATAACCTATACTGTATTTTCTTTTAAAGTTTGTAAGTTATACTATACCATGGAAGGTGACTGTGGGCCTTCAGCGGCAGTGGACAGCAGTGGTGTGGAGACTGTAGGTGGTATTCAGAATTTATCCAGTAGGATCTTACACAAATGAGTGTTCCCAACAATCATTTCTTCTTGCTGTTTTACTGTATGACGATGTCGCAATTTCCCAGACTTCACTCAGATTGTGGGAGTGATGCTCTGCTGAGTGCGGAGCCTCTTAGGAGTTTCACTAATTGCTTCATATCTCTCATGAAAACATATCATCAGGCCTGTTTTAAAGCTAACAAATGTATCAGTATTCAAAATGAAAGTCTGTGTCATGGTGATTATATTATTTTGTTCACCTCCGCATATTGCTTAGAGATGTTATGCTTTACCATGTGTATGGAAGACAGATGAACAGTTAGTCCAGCCATTATATCATATCTCCCAGAGAGACACTTGTTTATAGGACAGCAAATCGAGCTCTAATGAAGTCATCGCCAGGAGAAATGTTGGGATAGGCCCGCAATAGGCGTGTGTGTCCGATGCCAAGTGCCTCTGCACGGTGATGAATGACTGCAGCCGAAATTTACTAATGATCATTTTAGAAAAGCAAATAGATGTATCCAGCATCAATATTTCTTAATTACCGTTGTTTCCTGTGGAATTCTCTGTTGACGAAAACAGGGCTAAACAATCAATCAGGCAATAGAGAGAAAGAGAGACTCTGGGAAGCAGAAAAGTAAACCTCAAAGGATGGATTTCATCATTCGCAACGGATTTTCACCTTTTTTAAAGTGTCTTAAGTGTGTGTGCGCACATGTCTGAGAACAGTAAAGGGAGTGACAACCACATTAAAGAAAGAAAGTGTGTGTGTGGGGGGGGGGGAACTAAGAGAAAAACAGTGACTTTCACTGCCCTCTAAATCCTCTGCAGACTACATGCCAGTGACTACATGCTGCTCAGAGTGCTTTAATGCCCTGTCAGCTGTGCCAGAGGGAGAGAGTACTCACACAAACTGCACATGAACTAATACACAAGTGCACACAAATGGCTGCAGCTGCTGCCAAGAAGCATATAAGAATCCTGAGAGAGGTTTGACAATGGTGGCACACAGGCATATACAGTCTATAAGTGGTCTGAATATAACTGGAAGCAATGGTGGTACTGGAACTGTGACAGTGTTAATGTGAAATCCTTTCCCTAGCTGTTAGCTCAATATGGTTGAAAAGGACAAGGACAAATTTCAGAGGTCGGAGGTTCTCAGGTGATATCACATGACTGACAGGCATTTCTGAAACTTGTGTGTGTTTAATAAATGTCTGGGTTTTTTTTATAAAACATTAAAGCCACAAGCATAAACATTTCAGGCTGTTTTAATCACTTTAAAGAACAATGGATGAAATGTGTAATGTGGAAGAAGTTTCTCATAGCGACAAAACAGCAAAGAATCTCATCACAACAGCAAAACCGCTCTGATACACTACGTCCACAACACCAAACAACACACATACAAATGACAATTAGCTGGTAAAGATAGAAGATTATACAGTATATTCCCTTGGTGAGTTGGTGGAGACCCCAACAGAGCTAAAAGAAGAGTGTTTATTTGACACACAGGACACATGGACAGAGACAACTCCAGATTCCCAATGCAGATTTATGTGGAATCAAGCAGAACTCTGTGAGCATTTGGGATTTTTTAAATAAAATGTATAAATTATTTTACTCTCTGATTCTGGAATTAAATATAAAAAAAAAGAGGGTTCCTCTCTCATTCTTAAAAAAAATCTGTTAAAAACTGTTTTAAACAAATCTCCACATGCAAACACAAGAGCACGCCCTCAGAAACATGCCAAACCAAAAGATGGCAATATAATCCTAACTGTACAGCTATGTTGGCCAGTCAGGAGCCTTAAAACTAGTTACTGCTGGTACAGGGAGGCTAACAGCTATGGTGTAACCAAACTGCTTTCACTGATAGCTTCTATACTCTTTGACGTAGCCCCAACAATGGCCAACACAGTGCTGCACACCAGTGAGCACATTCTGACACTTCTGTTAATGAATAGTGGGTGACTACTGTGTATGTATGTGTAAGCATGTAAAAAGTCCAGTTAACATGTTATGTAATATGTTAATACCAGCAGTTGTGGCTACATCCCCCACTACACAAAATCACCCATAAACATCTCATGTAAGGCTGCACACTTTGATTTTCCTGTCTACACATTAACACTGAGTTCTTCATCCTGGAAGCAGTTTTCCAAGTCCATTTTCAGTAATCTAAAATGCAGTTAGACTTTAGTCTGATGGCCATACCATAATGGATAAATTAAAAACTAGATGCTGAGGAACAAAATGTAAGTACAATTTGTTTTAAAAGGACACACTGGGTAAAAATGCTTAAGAAATATTCAACTTAATACTTTCAAACGTCTTATGTTTTCAAACATGTAGTGTCCCCCAGTATTTATTCTTTCTGCCACCACATTCTCTACCCACCCACCATGCTTTCTGCACGAAAGGCTGGGATTAACCTTGGTTTTGAAACAGGCCACCACACTCGCCAATCCCTCTGTCGGACCCACCCTCATGAGCTCATCTCTGCCTAATGAATAGCCCTGGTCACAGGTGAACAGCCACACAAACAAATAAAAGCAAATAGACGAGAATGCATGCCTTTATACATGCAGGCACACTGCACACACACACACTAAGTCAGCACATTAGCTGTCTTTCTTTTATTGTGTGAGAGTTTCTTCAGTCAGATTTGATGGTATTGTTGCTCTGTCACAGGGAGCTCTTACAAGAAGGCAGCAACTTCAAACTAAAAGCAGTGCTGACAGGGAACATGTCTTAACCTCACACACTGCTGCTCACACACACACAATATATATATATATATATATATATATATATATACATACACACACGCACGCACAAGCACACACACACACACACATAGGGGAATATAAAAGCAATTTTTCTGCTGCTTCTTTATCAGCCCTTCACTGTTAGATGTAAGTGTCTGGTTCAGAGTAGAGAAGCTGGATGAAAAGGCCTTTTAGGAAGTTGCTTGTAAAAACCTTGTGAGCATGTGGTGACTTTTTGCATGTCTTCCCATTTTCTGCTCTAAACCCATATTTTCTCTCAATGTCCTTATTGATACATGTTATGTATCAAATCACTATTGGCGGGATAGAAAATAGTATACACAGTGCCAGTGGATTCATGACTAACTGAAAAACTTTTCATAAGGTACAATTTGTACGCATTTGTAACAATAGGTATTATATTATCTTAAACCATATAGTCATACACTATCACGTGTCTCTCTGTTTCTCCCTCTTTTTCTCTCTCTCACACACACACACAGTCTTGCAGTGTGATCTGCTGAGGAGTGCTTATTAGTGAGCTATAAATCTTTCATACCTGCCGGTGGGGCCCTAGGTCATAATTTACAGCAATATGTGCTGCTGATGTTCAGGTTTCAGCTGGTGTTTCTGGTGGTGTTTCTGAAGGTTAATGTTGTTGATAACCAAGTTTAAGGTTTATGTCAAACATGATAAGACCAACATGGGACACTAAAACTCCAGTTGTGGCCTGAATCACTATACTAACCATGTTCATGTAAAATCTAAGTACTCATCGCCATTTCAGATGAGGTGAGTTACATCAGCTGAACCAGGCAGTAGGTTTAAAATAAAAGAAGAGAATCAAGAAAAGAATCATTTTCATCATACATATGAAAGATATTAGCCCTACTATTTCTGCTGTTTTCCAAAGATTAAGGTTCACCAAAATTACTACAATCAAAACACATCACTACCTCCTTCAGTGGGTACAGGGAAGTAAAAAAGAAAATAAGAAGGCTAAGGAAGAGGGGAGTTACAAGAAGAGGAAATAGAAGGAGAAAAAAGGTGGACAGGAGATAAATCTTGTCTCTCATGTTCACCGCAGGCCTGTCAATGTTGAAACATGACATTTATGTGGAGTAGTATTGGTCATAACTCTAATAATGGCTCCAGAAAAGGCAGACCATTTGTAAAATGAAATATGGAAGGAACCATTGTAGCCCATGAGTGACAGTAAAACAACACACATTTTGTAGGTATAAGCCTGTAATCTGGGGTGTGTGCTGGTAAAACGCCGTACTGGGAGTGAATGGAGTCTTTGTGGAGGTCAAGGCTTACAGGCTCATTTGCATGCAGTGATAAACGTTGTTTACACTGGACATACAGCTCTGTGAAGTGGTAGGTAAACGTAGCAGGAATGATAGATTTACTGCCTCACATGGGAGCCAGACGGTTATGTAGTAAGTGTGCGCACACACACACACACACACACCAATTCATGTAACAGGTATGCAAACACATACACAGGCAGATCATTTCATGCAACAGGGATGTAACATATCCATACAAGTATACACATGAAACTGTATCCATTCTAATGATAAATGTCCTTTTCTTTCCACTACAGCTGATGTTCACATTTCCAGCAAATCTGTCATCACATTCAAACAATGCTTATTTTCTCTGTGTAGATTTGATAAACACTTAAGATATAAGCTATAGCTCTTGTGGGTAGAGGGGAGGTGGAGGCCTAACCAGATCCACTGCCTCATGCAAGGATGAGGAATCGACTCTCTAATCAGACAAGGCATGTTGCAGGGACAGGACCAGGGGCCTCATAGGGTCTCAGCCCAATTTAAGGAGCTGAGGATGATTTGTCATCTTCTGGAGGCGAGGGACAGGACGGTGGTAGTGTGGCGTTAGAGAGAGGTGGAGGTGGGGATGGCAGACAAGGGCAGCGATTTAAGGCAGTAAACGGGTTTCGGGTCACTGGCATCACACAGTGGGCCAGTCACTCAACTCCATAACTGGACAAGGTAAAGGGTAGTTGATGGAGTCAGGTAGCATGGAGGCAAGGGGTGTTCACCCACACCCTCCCTCACCAATGCACAGCACATCCCCAGAACCTCCAGGTCAATGGAAATGGCAGCTCTTTTAAAAATAAAGCTCCTTCAGTTCAAAGCCAGGCTGGGTATGTTTGTTTTACAGTGCCAGGTAATGTCATTTGCACAATGACAGGAGAAGGGTAAGCTGCACTCTACTACACATTCACAGGTAACAATGAAAAAATGACAAGGAATCTCTCTGCTGCTGTCCTGTGCCCAGTTTGAGCATTGGTGTGAAGTGAACATGACAAGAACACAACACTCCCACTAACCTGGTGCGAATCCCTCTGTTGGTGGGAGAAATAATATTAAGTTTCAATGTTTCCCACAGAGACTCGTAGCAACGGGATGGTGCGGAGGTCAGACATTTTTCTCATGTGCTGCCAGCCAGCTACTGCAGTTAGGGCCAATAAATCAGCTGGAGGTGCACATAAAGGCTGCGACTGAGTGAAAAAGAACAAAAGAGCTGAATTCACCCTGTGTTTTATGGATAATAAGATCAAAGTAAAAGTGATGATGCAGGTTTCAAGTTAGTACACAAAGCAATCATAGGTAAATATTTCAAAGGAATATGTAGTTACAGTATTCTGGATATGGTCCCTTGCTAAAGTCTGATGAATCAGGAGCTCCATTATTTGCAATTAACTTGTACAAAATTATTTGCCCAAACATAAGCACACTACACTGGCAGCAAACATCTATGCAGCCAAGACTTTATTCTATAAGGTGATGTTTTAGCATTTAGCTGTTTTATGAATTTATGAGATAAAAACTGCATAGCCGTCAAAATGCTCCTGTCTGATTTTTGGTTTTCCCCTGGACTGCGTCCAGTGCATAACATTTTTGGGCACATGTGTGCAGATACACACATGCACAGATGGACATATGAACGCACTTGACTAGATTTAGCTGAGTTTGACAGAGGCCCAATTGGTGTCTCCATCTCTGGGTGGGCTGATTTAAAGTGTCCCTGAGGTATCGTTCCAGGTAGGGAGACAGACAGGGGCTTGGAATCCCCCATCCACTCCCCTGCTTCCCTCACAGAGAGCAGACCCCACTCCCACATCCTATACACACACACACACTTGCTCAACACAGATTCCTCTTCATCCAAACAGCAACCATGATTTCTCACACTGGTTCAAGCTGTCTAGGTCTCCAGACTGCATGGATTCCCCCACTTCCCCACCCCCACTCGTCCCATCCCCAACAAGCCGCCGCACATTCTTGCAGCAACCGGGCTTATTATTGGAGAAAATTTATAGGGCCATTTATTTAACTGGATCTGAATGACATTGGTTCTGGATGAGTGGAGCTAGGGCAAACTGCCTGGCCATGTGGTCCAGGGAAAACAGAGCAGGGGATAAATCATCTGACTGGGGGAGAGTAAGAGGTGGTGCGTGGGACGATGGGAGACAAATAGAGAGACAGACAAATAGAGTAAAAGTGTGGAGGAAAGCCAGAGACACGAGAAAGATGAAAGTAAAATCAGAAGATTAAATTATCAGTATATGATCAGAGTAAGATGTAAAATGACATCACAAAGTTGCTGAGATTTCTTTTAACATCTGAACAATGGCTCTCTGCTACACACATCACACTCACATAGACACAAACCCCATGACTCTACTGTGGAGGTAAGTAACTATAAGCAAACTTATTCCAGTACTGTACTTAAGTACAATTTTAAAGTACTTGTACTTTATTGGACTGTTTCCATTTCATGTTACAATTCAGAGGGAAATATGGTGTGTTTTACTTCATGACATTTATTTGACAGTTTCAGTATTAGTTTCTTTACAGATGTGAATTCTTAATTTAAAAAACAACAATTAAAAAACATCCTCAACTCAAGTTGGGAAGTCAACAGGATTTAAACACTTTTTTTGGAGTTGTTAAGTTGATTTAACTATTCTTTAAGTCATCTTAACATGGGGAGTCCACAACCAGAGGATCCCAGAAACACTGAATCTTCCAGATTGGGCAACGTTCACCACTCTATGAAACACTGCATGAACAAATAGAGAGAATAAAAGAATAATAATAGAAAAGAATAAAATCTGTCAATAAAAAAAATTGCAACAAATTTAGGGACTTCATCATCCACTGCACAAATCTCTGTAAGTAATAGACAAGGCTGGAATCCAATACTGAATGGCACTACAGTAAAGACAATGGTACAGATGACCACACACACAAGTTTCCATAAATTATTGATATTTATAAACCACAAACGGTCTTTTTCAAGACCTTTGAAAAGACAAAACGTTGGTCATATGTATACATATGCATCACTTTTTGCAGCATGTTGCGATGGCCAGCACCAGTATGTTTTGTCATTCACTTCGGCCATCTTTTAGATTCCACTGAAAACAGACATGATTTTGTAGAAGAAAACACAGCATGGGCCCAAGAACTCCTCCAAAATTTATTGTCAGAGAACAAGGTTTGTCACTGCAAGTTATGCAAAACTCTAGCATAAAAAGAAAAATAATGTATATAAACAAAATCCAGAAATATTGCCACCTTCTCTGCTTGTGAGCTCATTTAAGATGGACTGAGGCAAAGTGGAAATAGTTGGTCTCCTCAGTTCCCACATGCCTACATAATGTTGTTAAAGGAGTGGATGCAAAAAAGTGATAAACATGCCTTATCCCAACTCTTCTGAAACATTGTAAATGAGCATATATTTTTCCCCCCCAAAAAAAAGAGTCAAATCAGTTTCAATATTTGATTTGTTCCCTTTGTATTATTTTCAATCAAATACAAGCTTAAAATGGCTTGTAACCATTACATTCAGTTTTCGTTGAGATTTTACACAGCGTGACAGCTTTTTTGGAAACAGAATTTGTATTATACATTAGCCACCTGGAAGTACATAACTAGTCAAACTGTTTTTCTTCAGTAACGCAGTCAGAATGAGAGAAATCTATTTCTTTGAGGAGTGCTAGTATTTTGTGCTCAAACTAAATTTCAGAATACTTAATACTTCAACCACAGTAACAAAAATGAAGTGGTACTTCTACCTGTAGTGGAGTACTTTTTTAAGCAAGGATTTGCACATTAACTTGAGTGCTGAGTGTACTTCTTCCACTTCTGTCTGTCTGCTACAGTGAACATTCAGGAATGTCTAAACTTTAAGAGAGGAAGCACGCTACATAGCCAGAGGGATCTGTGTGTGAGTGTGTGTGTGTGCGTGTGTGTGTGTGTGTGTGTCACTTCCTTGTGCTTGCAGGTGTCTTGGTGATAATAACAGAGTTGACAGGGTTCAGATACACACGACACCAAGAAAAGAGGCACTTTAAAACTGTGAGTCTAGGTCATTTTTGAAATTATGATTCATCTGTTCGAGTTGGAAAAGATTTCTTCTTGCTTTTATCCAAAAGTTCTACAACTCTAGTTAGTGTATCTACAGAAGCAACAGGTGTAAAGGTATAAATAAATCCAGTCAGATTTGAGTAAGATTTAAAATTAATCAAAGCTTTTTCCCACCCATAAACTTCTTCCAACAAGCTACAAAAATCACTTGTACTGTCAAGTTCTCTGGTTGTTTTTAGGTATTCTGTTCTGTTCTGTTATACTGCAAACTGCCATGTGTTTTGGTAGTTACTGCTTTGCTTCTCAATAAATATTAATAGAACTTCTTTTAGAAAACATTTTCAAATTATTGTCATTGTGCTCATTAATTCATTTATTGTTTTTGTTGTTTACTTGACATATTTCCACTTATTTCCACTTTTTTTTAACCCCTAACTTTCTCAGTGATCGTTTCTTCTGAACACACTAGGATTACAACTAACTATTGTTTTATTTTGGAATAATCTTTTCATTATTTTCTTAATTAACTGACTCCTTAACTGTCATTTAGTCATTAATGTCAGAAAATTGTGAACAATGTCCATCCCAACCAAAGTCCAAGCATATTGTGTTTACTATCTGAAAGTCTATGGAAGCCACTGAACATTCATGTCACAAGTTGAAACCAGAGAATTTTGATCTTTTTCTTTTTTTTTCTTTTAGAAATTACTGAATTACTTAATTTTTTTTTTTTGCCAATAGCGAGACCCTTGTTCAAATCCTCATCCTACAACAGAAAGACAAGGATATGAGAACACCTCTATTTTGTTTTCAATTTAGCAGAAACTATCAAATACAGAGGTGGAGGTGACAGAAGGTAGCAGCTAAACTATAAGCAGAGGCATTGTCCAAATGTAACACACCATTTTATTGTTTGGAAACAGTTGATAAACTACTTAATGAGAAAGTGCAGGATTAACTGCTCTTCTGGGCGTTCCAGCTTTTAGCGTAGATAACAAATTCTTCAAAAAGGACGTTAACACCCAAGTGTGGAGAGAAGAAATTTTCTGTGTGTTTTCAATTCGATGTGGTTCTAAAGGGGCAAAGACGAGCTGAAGTCTCACATTTCCAAATGTAACGGACGATTAAAGTGCATATCAAACACATTCACAAACCCAGACAGCATTTTAAGTCTCTTCCATGGACGTATTAAAATTTTCATCACATGCCAACATGGGATCTGACCCCTTGTTGTTGAGAACGAATCTGATCTGCTGCTACTAAGTAATGTACTCCTGACACCCATGGGAGATTTTTCCACATCTAAATTGAAATGAATGATATGGAAAAGCCTTCAGAGGTAACCTGAGCCCTGTTTACTCAGCCTACTCTAATGCAAACAATCCTACACACACACACACACACAGCACTAAGTGACTGACACTGACGGCTGTCACAAGCCGATGGGCGGGTGGCGGGGGTGGAAGTAGTAAGTCAGGAGGCAGATAATCCTTGTCCACAGTAATGACCTGCCTCCAAAGCACATTCTCATCCACCCACACAGACACACACACATTCACTACAGATGCAGAATCCTCATTCTTGATCCATAAAACACTGATCCCCTGTACATCAGTAAATTTCCGACCATTTGAAAATCAGAAGATCTGTCACTTGCAGCATCTTGCATGTTGCTGCTATAACTTCGTCAAAACGTAGGAGTTTATTTTGATCGTTTCATTTCAGATTTTTCAATTGGCCTAAAGGGGGAGCTACAATATTTGGTTAAGTTATACACTGAAACGTGTACTGTATATCAGTGTAGATTCACAAGATATAACTAAGTGATTCATTTCACTACTCTTTGCTCAAGAAGGGACTACAGTGTTTGCTTTCTTGTTTTGGTTATGTTGACATTTCAACAGATCATCAGTCATCATCTGTTTTTCTACACAACATAGCTGGGCACGCACATGTTGGTCTTACTGTAGTTGTGAAGACACTCATTAACCTAAGTACTCAGTTCCTAGCTCCTAACTCCAGTCCTACTTATCACAACTAAATGCCTAATCTAACCTTATTCTAAACGTTGAGTCCTTTGAAGGATGCATTTATCAGAAAATGATAACCTAGCATGTTTAAATAAAGAGAAAAAATACACAGGCAAATACACACACAACCTCTACACTGTAACTGCAATACACAATTGCATTCACCATTCACACACACACACAGCAGCAAGAAGCTAGTTTTCCATGGCACGGCAGTGTGTTTGGGTCAGTAAGTGGGAAAAGGTGGAGTGTGGCGTTCTCACCATTGAAAGCAGCAGCAGGAATCCCAGCAGACTGACTCGTGTTTACTCTTATTTGGTCAAGCAGACGGCTCTCTGTCCCAGTATAAAGCCGAATCCCATTTCCTGTTCCTGAGAGCACAATCACAAAACCAGAATGCCTGAAATTGCAAAAACGGTGTTTAATTTTTTAAACACAAAAACAAAATTGAATAACTTGTGATAAAAATACAATTTGGACAGGTTGTGAATTTATAGATTTATGTTCTGCAGTGCCTGCCTGGATACTTCTTTGGTTAACAGCCCAAACAAAAAGTGTCAAATGCTTGTTGTGTGGGATGCAGGAAATGTATTACATTGAATGTCTTTTGCCTCATTCAGAGTGATGACTTATATGTTGATGTATGAATTGGAAGCATTCAAAAGAATGATTTAAGAATGTCATCAAATTTTAAATTATTCATGTCATGTCGTTAACATTACATTAGGTTTCAGGGTGGTTATCAGGTAATGCTGATACAACCATCTCCTACCCTACTCAAACAGTTAAAATGTTAAAAGACAAAATTAATGCTTATAGTTTATTATTATATCTGTAAGCAAATATGGCTACTTCAGCCACATATGGGGTTAGAATAAAAAAAGAAAATACTTGTACAAAAAGAGAGCTCAAACACAACCTTCTCCTCCGAAACATTAACCAATTTTAAAATTCACCAAATTGAAAGATACATTGTTTTTGCCTGACAGATATGCTGCAAAAATATATCAATGAACAGCACCAGGAGGCCAGGCTGGAGTCTGGAGGGTCATTTACGCCAACCTTCAGAGTCCCGGTCAACCAGGTGAGTCCAGCTAAGAGTATCCTTTCATTTGGTGGGTGGGTACATAGGTAGAGAAAGGAGTGGATAGAAGAAGATGAGTTGTGGTGCAGTGTTAGAAAGCACCCACCGCCCACAAAGCTGCCACGCTCGCTGCTCCTCTGAAGGTCGCCCACCTGATAATTTGCATCAGTAAACAAGGAGCCGACAACTTCAAAGTGTCAACACCAATGAGGCCTGACACGGGAATGGACTTGAGTTTAAGCATGTGTGCAGGTATGCGTGTGCAAGTGTGTGTCTACATTTGTCTCCCACTCTGTATGTGTGTGTGTGTTAGGTTTTATATCCCAGCAACATCTTTCTGAGATTTTTCAAATTACTTGTAATCTTTGAGGGGTTTTTTATTGGGATATTTGGAGGTTTTTTTGTATACATTTTAAAATGAAAATAACCAAAGTAAAAAATACTGAATATTATCTGAAAGACAAGTTCAGTCCAAATAGCCTCCACGATGGCTTTCTTAATACACACCCTTGTGTGTATGTATGCTAAAAACTCTATCAATGTGAATGTGTGTATCCATGTTTCTTTAGGTCGCCACCCAAGCAGACATGTCAAGTAAATATTTTGAGGGCTGGGGGGGTGGTGGTGAAGTGTCCAGTGTCCAGAGAGGGCACATACCATCTGAAGTTATCCATCCACTCCACACAGGCATCTGATATGAATGGAGACACCTGATCCTGCATTAGTTTGCCTCTGAAGTGAAGCAACATCATGGGTCACCCCAAACACCAACTTGAACCAAAGGGCCTCTAGCCAAATAACTCTGTGTGTATCAGGAAGTATCTTAACTTGCATGTGCATATTCTTGGTTGTGCGTCATATTAGTTAAAAATCACAGAAACTTGAAAGACATGGATACTGTCAGCAAGAAGCTGAGTAATTGTTTTCAGCCCTAATAATTCCTATGTGGATGTATACAGGCGTGTGTGTGTGTCTGTGTGTGTTGTGGGAGTTGTTGTCATATGTCACTTGGAGAGACAAGTGATGACAGAGGCTTTTCTATGTGTGTTTTCATCAACAAGAACACAGGCTGAGGGAAACATTGAGGGGGAAATGTATGGAATATTTCTGGTAACTCATTGCAGCTGACTAGAATTTAAAGATTGCCAGTAATGCTTCATTTCCAATTAAGCAGCTGTTTTATCCATGCGTGTTACACTAGAGCGATTGCATTTATTAAGGTCGGTGCCTCTTCATAGGAGTGAAAGCTGTGCTGATGAAGCTGTTCAGGTTATGTTCTGGTACCCAAATGCCCACCTCTCCCCCTGCGATGCCAGGTGCTCTTACACTAGCAAACCACACAGGGGAGCTACTGCTTTTTCCAAGGCCTGTAACAGAGAGACACCTTGTCTCTCTCATACTGTCTCTACAGCCAAACACTCCCTTCAGTCAACTTGCTGCACAGGGTTTAGCACGGATCAGCAGTCGAGCTGGAAGCAAGAAAGGCGGTGATTTCTTTTTGCAGCCAGTAGAGGAACAAAATTTTATAAATATTACGCAAGCGTTACATCTCTTGTTTTTTATGCTGCCCCCTAATTTTAGTAGATCAACTTATGCCAAGATAGATGATGTTGAAACAAACATGAGTGATGATAAATTGTTCTAGTTGCTACTAAAATATAATTAATTACAAAAAATCTGTCTTGCCAATCTACAATATTTAGAATGTGAAAGTGGTAAACAATTTTCAATGTTATTTTGGTTTTATTTTTACTTTTTATGTGGCTACTTATAGAATATTTAGTATGATATTTAGTTGCTTTTGCAGGCAGGTCCACAACATAGATCCTAAATTTCAACAAAAATAAGTAGAAGGTTTAATTCATTTTTGACAGTGTAGCATATTTTGTGTGTTCATATGGTGAATTATGATTATTGTTTGTATGTTGATGCACACATTGTAAATACATTTAAAACATTGTTTAAAAAAAAGGGAAAAAAAACTAAAAGTGAACAAAATTGATGTACAACCCTCTTCCTCTTAGTCATATGTAAACACAACTTGGTATCTAGGACAATGATGTCAGATACGGTAAGAGACATACAGCAAGCAAGGACATGTTCTAATAAATATCATTACATTCTAGCCCGCTGAAAATATGCCAGCCTGTGAGACACACTGTATAGCAGTCAAGATTAATGAGCTGAGAAATCAGACCCAAACACAAGGGCTATTTTTTTCCCCACATTCAGTGTACTCCAACTTCTTAGCGCACGCCACATGGGAGGTTGCTGCAGCATGCATGATGAGAAAGTCTTCTGCATGTCTGTGCTGCATGTTTCAGCTGTCACTGGGTCCACCCATATGTTACGGTGCAGGAGAGGACAATAGGGGCCTATGGAATATCTATATAAAAGTACAGATGATGTAGAGAAATATCAGTTTAAATGTAGGTGAACATATTTAACACTGGGACAAACACACTCAAGGAACTTTAAGCCAGCAGCAAACACTGGTAAATAAAAGAGGTGAAGAAGAGCATCCAATATGTATTAAGAGTTTTAATGTGAAACCAGAGGTCTCTCTGGTTAGCTGTGACTGAAAAATATGTCACCACAATTTTTGGACTATAAAACATCTATGTTTTGGGGGACTCAGCTCATTGCAATTTCTATAGTTACAAGATCTTTTTTTATTTTTTATTAAAACTTTTAAAAAATTATGTCCTCTGTCATATTTAGAGTCAGCAGTATTAGTATTTTTATTTCCAAAATTAAAGTATTATTCTGTGATTTAGTTAGATGTCAAATGACTGTACAGTTTATCGGGTTTTCTACAGTTGAATGTATATGTAGGCCTACTTTATGTTACAAAAAGTTTTACACATACAATCCAGTTTTATGTTTTCTCAATGGTTTGCTTTAAAAAGAAAGCATTCAGGAGATTAAATTATTTTTAAATGCATTGTTCTTTTAGTTATTATTGTTTCCTAAATTTTCTTTTTAAAATAGATTTTTGTAATCATAAGCACTACACATGATATGACTGTATATCTGAAATTTAAACTAAAGTTTAAAAAAAAAGTCCCTGTGCAGTATAAAAAATTACTGAAAAGTTACCGTTTTATATTTACATTTTCAAGGCCTTATTTTTCTTTTAGTAAACCTGTGCATTTTAAACACAGCCAAGAATGGAAAAAGTATAGAATAGTGACTATATACATAAACATTTTGAATGAAGTTTATAAATTATACTGACAATTTAATCAAATAATACTCAAATTTAAAACCATGAAAAATATGCAAAAAGAAGATCTTATCTAATGTGTCCAAAATGAATGGATTCCTTAGGTAAGTTTTGTTTCTGGCTCAATACAATAGGCGAGGGAACTTTTTCATTATATAAGGGCCATGTAATCTCTGAAGCCTTTGTTTTCCTGTGGTTCTCAAATGTTCTTCACCACCTCCAGAGCTGGCTAATGGATGTAGATGGAGGAAGTGTTTGACATTATGGACACAGCAGTGCTTGTTTTAGAGGAGCTGGTCATGTGGTCCTGTGTAGCAGGCCACACAGTACCCTCTTAATGTGACCCAGACCCCCCAGCCAACTCCAGGGGGTTTCAGGAACTGTCCGCTCTGGGGGAACTAAGTGTCAGTTTAGCCCCCCCAGTGAACACAAGTCAACATGCCTTAATCCCCCCATCACCTAAAGTTACACTTTTGAGTCTGCAATTAGCCAGTCGGCCAAATTTCCTCCATGCCCCACTGTGTATGCTCTTTCAGAGCCCCAACATGGAGCTTCAGGCTGGGACTGTGGCGGTGCACACAGCTCCGTGCTGGGATGTAGAGGTGCTGTTTTGTGCTGCTGGTTTCCATGGCACAGTGTCGGACTGGCCACATGGTCCCTCATCTTTCACTGTCACTGTGCTGGAGAGGAAGAGATCAAAACAAACATGTGGTGGCAGGGAGTGCCTGCCATGACGAATAACTGTAATCAGCCTCAGACAGCTCACTGCTTGCTGTGATTGGTGGAGACTGTGTTTGACAGATTCTCTGAGTGACAGAGCAACAAGATGTACAGAGCAAAATCTGTGACCTTAAGGTCAGCATAAGATGTGAAATATAACTGATCCGAGCAAAAAAAAAAAAACACAGAAAAGTGCAGGTCATTCTCCACCAAGCTACGCCGAATGTAAACATTTTCTAAGGCAGAGAAATATTTGCAATATGGAAGCACGGCGTTTGGTGGGCGCCATGTCCATTATCAACTGGCCCAGAGCCATGCCAATGGGGGTTTAAATTCCAGGCCTTAGAATCAGCTCCATTCTGCACATTGTTTACCTCCTGTGTGACTTCCTACTTCTTCATCTTGAAAGAGGAGCACAGGAGGGGCTGATATTCCCCACTCAACCCAAATCTCCTGTATGCCTAAACAAAAAGCCACACTGTAGCTCATTTTCCTGTCTCCTCCGCTGCGCATTTCCAGTCGGGGGTGTGGTATTGGCATTCCAAGGTCAAAATCTCTGAACACCTCTGATCCCCATTTTTCACTGTCTGGGATTGGTGTGGGGGCCTCTCTAACGGTCATGTTATCCACTTCCTGCTGCTGGTACGAGGTAATCTTGATCCTACTGTCACAGAACAAATTGCTACGTTAAGACCCCAACGTTTCAACCTGGAGACACATTGCAGGACGCGTTATATTACCAACACATGAAGTTGGAGCTTTTAATCAGATGAGCCAGAGATGAAGCAAGTGAGTAGGTAGAAATGAGGAGGAGTGAAACACGTGATCAGCACCTGAAAGGTGCATTTATTGTCCAGACTGATTTTAAAGGAAATGTTCTCTCAGCTGAGTTTTTGGAAGAAAAGCTGCAGACTCTGACCACCTTGCTGACTAAGGTATTAACTCCACTAGCAAAGTTAATTAATTTCTGCTAGAAATGAAAAGTGGTTAATAGGATATGCATGCATGCACTCAAACACACACACACTCATACACATGCACAGTGGCCCTGTCTGTAATGGCTTTTGACTAGAGCTCTGTGGTTCAAGTTCACGAAAACAGCAGAGGCAGGGGGAAAGTGAATAAGCCAAGGTGGCTGAGGAAGGACACATGGAGCAAGCGGTTTTGGGATTGAGGGATGGAAGAAGTTGGGGGGGATGAAGGGTGGTGGTGGTAGTGGTGGGGAGAGGGTCTCAGCCTTGAGCCCCCTCTGCCAGAAACAACAAGCAGGCCTTCTCATATTCAAATAAATACCAAGCCAGAGGGGAGCAGAGAGGGGTGGCAGATAAGGAGGAGGCAAAGGGTGAGAGACTTGAAGATGACTTCCCTGCTACACTGAAGCCTATTTAGGACCATGGGCCAGGCCAAGAAGAGCAAAGCAGGCAGTGACAGATTTATAATGAGCGTAGACTATGCCCTCACATTTAATACCGGGTTTAAGGCATATTACAGAGACAAAGGCTGAGGCTCTTGCTTAGGGAGAAAAAAGACCTTAATTAATTTGAGGAGATCATGGAGGCCCCAAGCCCACATCATTGGTTCTTTGTGGCAGGAATGCCAGCTATTTACCAGCGCTCCAATAAGGCTGCAGGGAGAGGCAAGGTGATGACGACTGGGACCGCTGTGCAACAGATAGGAAAAGGATACTTTTCAAAAGCTAAAAGCTTCCCAGTTTTAAAACAAAGACGGGAGGGAAAGAGAAGACGTGATTTTGAAAAAAGATCTGACTCCAAGCATCCCCCCACCCTTCCTATGTCCTACACACACACACACACATTCCAAACTGTTTTTGCTCTCTGTCTGAACTGATAACTCTGAAAGTATTGTGTAGTTTACCTGTACTTCACATACTGTAAATACACAAGCATACATTGTCATTTTCCTTTCCTGAGAAAATAAGCAAATACCCATTTATGCATTTGTCTATGCTACCATATATGGTAACATACACCATATACTACAGTAATCTAAGAGTACGTGGATAATAACCGTCTTTCCATGTCGCTCTCCTTTACAGTGTTGCTTCAGGTGCAGGGGGTTTGTGGAGAACCAGAGTGTGGAGACCAGCCTGTCCCAGTCTGTTGAAGGGCACAGTTGGCAGCTGTCAGGACTATATTTGTTAACTCTAAGAAGACATGTGGAAAGAACTTTCCATCCCAAAATAAATAAATAGTAGTGACACACATCTTCCCAGGCATGTGCAAAGGGGAAGGAGAAAGTGACAATAGTGCTTTTCTGTCTTTGTCTTTTTTTTTTTTTTTGCACAGTGGCTTGGACAAATAGACCAGGTAGTGAGGTTGTTGTACTTCAAGAACAAAACAATATTTAATTTATAATGTTTGTGGTGTAGCAATGTTCTTTCTAAAACAGGTTTGTGCTTCCTTTGACATTTTTAAATGAATAATCTGAACATCTACAGTGTGTTTTTCCCCATGTTTTATCAACATGTGTGGGAATATATGTTGGAATTTGCCTGGGACAGACACTAGGGATTCATAATTTTCACCTTTGGTCAGCCATTGTGTTCATGCCCATTGTGTTTTTATGCACATGTCCTTTTATGATGACCCCCAAAATACAACAGAACAGAAAAGAACAGAACAGGGTTGAACAGGAAAGCTACATTTATATGCCAACAAGGAAATGTGTTTTTTTCTGTTTATTTTAGTTAACATGTCCTTTAAGGCTAGTAGTCAAATAAATCTCTAAAGCGCTGCTGAAGGTTGACAAACCGATTTGTACAATCATGTACAGGTAATATCAATGCACATTAGTCTAAATCTTTTGGTGATTTCATGGAATTTCTGTATCATAGCCTACTTTAATATTCCCATCATCTTTCTTTATGGGCTTTTAGCATTGGTGCAATATTTGTTTTATTGTTCTATCTATTGAAAATGACTACAGGATTATCGCCTTTACGCATGACTGAAAGCCTGCTGAAGGACGATGTAAAGCTGCAAACACCTGTAACACAGAGCACAAACCCACATCAGTATTTACGATCTGCCCTAATACAAACGCACTGTGAATATACGTATACTGAGTTTGCACTGTAATAATTCTTTTCTATACCAACGTGAATATTTGCAGATAATAACAAGCTTGCCGTTAGACGGGATTTTAATTTAGTGTTAATGGCAACCAACATGCGCCACGCAGATTGACTCCCAGATATACAACTAACCAACCAATGACAGATGATAGAAACGAAATTATACATCAGAAAAAATAAATATTGACAGACATGGAACAAATATTCATCACCGTGACGAAATGTTTGCACGGTTTTAATGAAAAACTTTTAATTTGCGCTGATACGGACATTTTATTTCGATGGAGGAGATTTTTTTGAACCGAAGGACTGAATAAAGGAATTCACAAATTTCCCCAACCGACAGCTTTGGACCACTACTGGTGCTGTGACACAGCGGACTGATTCCACCTGCACAGAAAAAAAATTAAATGTAGGCTATTAAAGGATTATTATTATTAAAGGATATCAAGTTTTTCTACTCTCGACACGATGATTAAATTATTCATTAAATTATAATGAATTATAAAGATACATATGATAAAGAACATTTGATAATAACTTTTGCATTATATAAAAAAGGTCTAATAGGTCGTTATTCACTAAAACAGCTCCGGATATTTCATTAATTGCGATTAAAAAAAATAAATAGAACTACGTTCTAGTCTGCATATAATGTAAACATAAATAGACAATATTTAAGTAAAAAAAACATTTTTCCAGTGATATGACTCGCTTACTCAGTTCTGCTTATTTATATATTTAATGTAAATTCAGTACTCATTAACTGATTGTCTTTTTTAATCTCATGACGATCAGCGTCCTGCAGAGCTTTTTGAATATTTCCTGCATACCTGCATCTCTTCGAGCATTTCCTAAAGCCCTGCGGGGACACCCCGGGCCCTCTGCTGTCAGCGGTCAACTGCTCACTTCCTCAGCTTCTTATTCGGGATTAAGACTAATATTTAGATAGGATAGGGTTTTATACGTGGAGCGCACCGCTTGAGTCACTACAGCTTCCATCACGCAGCATGAATGAAAACCGTTGTTTTTATGAGCAGTGGAATGATTTGAGATTTATTGGACTATCTGTTAAATGATGAGAGCGTGTAATTAATAGTTTTATCTGTCTGACTGCGGTGCAGACAGGCTCATTAAATTAAATCTCCACAATACGAGCAGAAAAATTTCAAAGGATGTTATTTTATAGTGCGTCTGGGTGAAGTAGCAGAAACGGAGAGGGAATGAGAGCGCACACAGCTCCTTCTAGATAGAGCGATGACCTAATCACATCTCTTTTTAATAATAACACAAAAATAGCTGCTGAGCTTTGCCGTGTACGAGATCTGTGCCATTCAACGAGGCAGGGGCGGGAGATTTTTGGTTTGGTGATTTGTCATGTTACCACAACAGGACACACAGGCCTCTCCTACATGAAGCACAGAAGTCTCTTATGCTCCTGTAAAAGACAACAGGAAGGAAACCAACAACATGGGTGGATCTGTGCTGTGTGCGACTGGTTGTCAACATATGTCATACAATTGCTTGTGAGAGAGAATTACAATCAAACCGATATAGCTTTCAGATATTATGAGAAAAAGGTGATGCATGTATTCAAATGCGCAAAAGCGCAGGCCAAATGACACCTTCTGTTGATCCCCGTCATCCTTGAGCAGTAGCCTGTCACTTAACTTCATACAGACTCTCACTGTGCTTTACGAAAACTAGTTCAACACTTGTTCAGAGATACAAAGTAATCAATTAGAAAAGTACGCGTGGTTGGAACGGGTGCCTGTATGCGCAAAATAATTGTTCCAGAAGGTACAAAGTTGCAAAAATATATATTAAAAGTGTCTGTTGAAGATAAAAAAAAAAAGAAATCTGTGAAATTGAGAGTTCAAACTGTTTTCAGCTTGTGGGCGATAATTAAATTAAAATGCTTAATTAATCGCATTTTAAAGACAAAGGTTAAGCGGCAATTTAAGACAAACTAATCTCTAATCACTAAATTCAAGGCTGTTTACTTCTATATGGACGATGTTAAGGACTACAACTGTCTTTGTTCCGGTAAAATAATATTATGTTATTTAATAATGTTAAATAATAATTTAAACATCAAAATATTTCCAACAAAAAACAAACAAACATACTGTAATGACATTTTATTCTGACAGAGGCTGACGCTGACGCTGTTCTGTATCCATCAGTCGGTGAACAGAGACGCAGCAGTCGGGTTTCAGGCCTGTGTCCTCTAATCAGTGAGAGCTGTTCACAGTTTGCTCACTTTGTCTAGTTCTTGTCAGGTTTGGAACTTATGTGCTAAACTTCACGGGTTAACCTCCGGTCTAAATGGCACAAGTCGTCCTACAGAGAAGACATATTTCAAATAATGTTTTTGCGTTAGTAAGTTTGTAAGTGCGTTAGAAAAAAAAATGATTACCCCGTTAAAGAGGCTTAAATGCAAACGAGAAATCAATAATATTGTAGGAACTGAGTCATTCACAGCCTATATGTGGTGTTAAAATGTGCTTATTGTCCTTTAAGTTTACCTCCCGCGGTATCACAGAGAGAATTTGTTTATTATTATCGCTTACTCATCTCTGAAAGGGAAACTGTAACCTTACTGAAGTGTGTATTTTATAGGGTGAACCAATACTTGTTTTTCTTTATCCTACTGTAATTTTTTTACTTTGTTATATGATATTATTTGAGTCGGAAATACAGCTTGTCGAACTGTTTTCTTTTTCACAAAAACATCAGCTGACTCTCAGCTAGAAGTCAGTCTTAATGTTCATACGTGCAGTGCTGAATGCCTCCGCTGTGTTTTGGCCGCTGCTGAGGCCTGCGAGCGAATTCCAACACACTCTCTTCCCATTTTGATCTGCTCCTGTATTTTGTCTGTTATCACCTGAGTATTTACAAAGGAGGCTTCCGACTTGGCAATGATGAAGCGAGTCGGTATTGATGGCATCATATCTGATTAAAAAAAAAAAGTCGGCATACACTGGGAGGAATAAATCATCTGAGCCACGGTTTACACTGGTTTTGACTGCGCCATGCGTGATTGCTTTTATGAAGTAATCAATGCGCACAGGCCACAGAGGAGTTTTCCCACTTTGAGAGTGCTACGAGTTTCTATCTTCCCATCTATCTATCTAAATATTTGATCAGAACAACATATTGTAGTGGTTTATTTATGCTCACTGCCTCCCATGGAGAAACATCCAAAACAAATAGGGCTAATCCCCTAACAGCGTTATCTCATTAGAACCCTGCTGCTGCCTTCACACTTAATTCACTGACTCCAGTGTAAATTAGATTTCTATCCGGTCTCTATCACAGCAGCTCCAACAAAACACATCTTCGGTTGCTGCACATTAAAGCTGAACCTCGATAAGCTGAGAGCCAACTAGGTGATACTGGAGGTGCAAGGCGGAGAGGTCAAGTCCAGATACGGCCTCACATGCCACGCATTTATCCTCTTGTTTACTGACTGCACTGACGCACACATTCCTATGCGTTTTGTCTGTCTTCAGCCACGAAGGTGATTGTGTAAATCTGAGATACATTTGAGTGAAATCGTGGGATTTGATCATTTATTGCTTGGAATCCATAGAATAAATTATTGAAACAAGGTTGAATGACTGGTATGAATGGGTGAAACATATCCGTGTGTAGATAAGGTCAGTTTTGCCTAAAATAGAATAAAACATTTACCATTTCTCATTTGTTTCTGTATTTCGTATTTGAATGCCTACCAATATTCCTGTTTCTTTGTGTACTTGGCTCAGAACACCCTACACTGAAATCTGAAAAGCACAACAATCGGATTTTCCTACTTTTCATGCATGTTGTGCAACTTCGTTTAATGGAAAGTGATTTTCAGTCGCAATTGTCACGTAGAAAACTGGTAGATTTGGGTATTTTTACAGCGCAGCCTCTGATGTTGCAGACACCCTCAGGGCAGCAGCAGCTCCACCTGGGCTTGAAGAGCTCTAATATAGAAATGCACATATAGTCCCGTAATTTACTGGAAAAGTGGCACACTTTGAAGCCGGACTTTGTAGTGACGTTGGAGTTGATTTAAATGAATAACAAGGTCTTATTGAAATAAAACATCCAGTGCAGAGCGCAGACACTTTTTTCCTGGTGGTGCAGGGGAGGCGTGGATCTAACTCACTTTTGACATTCTCGTAGCAGTAGTAGCTTCTCCTCAGACTCAGATGACACCACCCCGCCACCGACTGGAGGAGAAACAAGGGAAGCTCTCTCTTTTCTCTGCGGATGAACTATGTTCTGACACCGGGACATGTTAACGGGTTAATCAAATCATTCTGACCACCGGGGATCTTTTCGCGTCTTCAGCGTAGTCGTGGAAATACAGTCGACACAACACCCTCGCACCCTTTGAGCGCCGGTGAAGGAATGTGAAAACCCCACTTGGCGCATGTTCCTCTCCATTGTGCGCAGCCTTCTCCTGCTTTCTGCGCGGTTGGAAAGCGGAGGAGGAGGGACGGCTTTTCCCGACTCGATCCTTTGCCTATGGACGACGGCGGTCCTCTATCTCCAAAGGCAAATGCTTTCAGTATTGCCTCTCTGATTTCGGCTGCAGAGCAAGCAGGAAACGCAGCGTTTGAGAAACAGAGCGCCGGCCTGGACAAGCCAGACCTGCACAACCACAGTTCCTTTAAAATGCATTACAGCACTGTCACCCGGGAAATGGAAGGTAAATCTGTTTATTGATGCCCATAGAGCTGCTGTAGCATGTATACATCTGACCAGAAATGACATAACACCCTTATATTTCATCCGTTAATCTACATTTTCAACAAGCACGACTGAGTGCATTGCGCAAAACCACGTATGGGTGCGTTGTTTTACAAATACGTGAATGGAATTATTGTAAAAATACAATTCTGGCACAGTTGCTTCCCTATGAAAAATAATGCCGAGTGAGTCCTAGAAATCACAGTCAGAGAGGAGAAGTCTGCAGACAAAGCAGTCAGAGCGGGGGGAAAAAAGTTTCCTATTCCAAAACCCCAACGCGTTGTACAAAGAGTCAACTTTAATTCGTGGACAGGATCACATACATTAAAAACGAAGCCAAGAGGAGGAGGGTTTAGACGGGTACCCTGCGCATAATGGTAAAAACGGACTATAATGAGCATATCCAGCCAGATGGGGTGTATGTCCATTCCATAGGCTACACGTATTTGCCCAATAACAAAAATGCATCAGTCACCTGCTGTCTGTTTGTTTGTTCATGCAAATCAATGTTTGTTTACCTTGTGAACCGTTCACACTCCGCTCTGCCGGTCAGATCCTATTGTTTGTTAACGGGGGTGATGTGGGCGATACCCTTATCCAATAGTTAAATGGGTGCCGGAAAGCCCATTAAAAAGGGGCGCACTTCTGTGTCAATCAGTCTCGTCCCAAGGCGAGGAAAAGGCACATTACCTGCAGTTCCTTATCTAAATAGAAATAAGAACCGGTTTTATCGCAAAGGGGAGGCCCTCTGCGTCAGATAAGAGAGGAGACAGGGTTGCAGTGTAACACACACAGCAGCAGCGCACAACACAGGCCGCTCAGAGCGCAGTCGATATCCAAAGCTAAATCTATTTCACACGAACTCGAAGCTCGTTTCTGCCTATAGTTCGGACATTCTACGCGACCGCTACAATTTTTGGAAACATTTCGGCACTATTCGGACGTTTACTATTTTAGATGAGACACAGAGTAGTATGCTGGCAGTGGATAAAACCTAACGAGAAACCGAGGCGGAAACTTTTAAACCGAAACGGGTGCTTTTGTGCCTGACATCTTCATTTGGAGATCACTGAATCCTGCTTCTGTTTTCACTGTCTGTGTAATAACCGACTCAGTGCAAGGCATATTTAGTAAATCCAGTTTTTTGGGATGATTTCAGCCATATCCAGTCCGTGGCTGACGCAGCTGTCCCATTTTTGCGATGTTGCAGCCTTCACGACGAGCAGCCTGAGCAGCCTCAACACGGCGGGGGGCTACCACCTCTCTCCGTCCCCCGGGGACCCCTACAGCCAACATGAGTCCCACTTCGAGCCTTGCCCGGCCACCCAGCACAACTACAACTACCCGGGGTCTAACCCCGGTCAGGCCCCGCCGAGCGACAATGGGACTCCCAACTGCTCCTCGTCGTCCTCCAACTCGACACCGAACAGCAAATCTATAGTGAAGAAGAATCCTAAAGTGGCCAACATTAACGTCCAGCTGGAGATGAAAGCTTTATGGGACGAATTCAACCAGCTGGGCACCGAGATGATCGTTACCAAGGCGGGCAGGTGAGCACGAATTCTACACAGGCCACAGGCTTGGAAGTTACTTTTAGGGACAAAATAATAATTTATTGTAAAATATATTATTCAAAAACTGCGGTATCAAAATAATTTAGATTTCAGCTGAAACATTTTTGAGCATTAATGTTGATCAGATATATTTTCGATTTTGTTTAATTGTGTTTTTTATTTAAAACTATATTTGGTGCCACAACAAACCAAATAAGGACAAAAGAGTTACATCAGACAAGAATATTGTTTTGTTTTTCTGGACTTCATAATTAACAAACGTTTTTATAACCTTACATCAACATAAAATACTTCTCCAAACTGTCTTAAATTAATGAATTAATGAAATTACTGAACTATGTCACAGTCTTTGTGTCGCCGCATGAGGCAGGTTTGTTTTATAAAACTAATTTTATGGTGTTTAGAGCTGCGTAGGTTGGATGCAGCTGCAGAAGTTTTAAAGATGGGGTCAAACGCACGGAGGCTTGTCTGTGGATGTGTGTGTCAGCAGTAAACACCACGTTAGTCTGATCTGGTTGCGTTTTATTGATCCAATAAGGATACAAGTGACTTTTTGCTGGTTTTCTTCACTGTCAGTGTGAATTTTACGCGCGGCTGTTACACGGAACATTACAGCCTTTAATCTGTGAGTCTTTACATGTGTGAGCGAGGATCAGCTCAGTGTTGCACTTTAACTGTGTTGTTTTTATTCTGGCCTCGACACGTGTTTAGCCTTTTTTCTTATTTCCTCATTATACGAGTGTCTGTCTGCTCCTCTCCCTTTCTTTTTTTACTCATACAATTTTGGTTACATACATTACACGCATAAACAAAAATGTGCGTTTGATTTGGTTATTCATTTAAAAAATCAGACATTTAAAGACATGTGGTCGAGTTTGCATTTTTAACTTACTAATTTTGACTTTCAAGCAATGACCTCTGACCCCTGTGGAGAGCCTATAAAATGTTACACTAATATTCAGCATACTATTATTTTCAACCAGCACACATTGAAATATTGAACATATAAGCTTCAGAATTTTCTGTATTTTAATAATAATACTAATGACGAGGCATGAGATAATTGATTTAATCTTGAAAGTGAGGGTTGAGTTTCCCCGCTCTGCAGTGCCTGACAGGAGAAAGGAGATCTGCAGCAGAGCACTTTAAAAGCTCCTTCAGCCTCACCTAGCCACAACACTGACGTTAATTGAGCGTTGATTTTAGGATCCCTTTCACTGACTCGGCAGATTACTCAGCTTTCAGTTGATGTTGTAGGGGGATATGGATCTGTCTTACATAGTAACCTAACCTTAATGGGGTGAAGGGCAAAAAAACAAATGTTTATATGCATGGGCGCCAGCCGAGCCGCAA
Organism: Sandelia bainsii; assembly: GCA_032362345.1. NCBI lineage: Eukaryota > Metazoa > Chordata > Actinopteri > Anabantiformes > Anabantidae > Sandelia > Sandelia bainsii. The sequence goes on from JAUMHL010000030.1 coordinate 4,603,361, forward strand.
CAAAGATGGCACCAAATTTTACGCAAAAGCGAAACAATTTCCCTCTGGGATTAATAAAGTTTTCTGAATCTTGAATCCAAACTTCTGTGCAGAGAAATGTTTGTTAATGCATTTAAAGCCTACGGGTCAATATATCAACATGCACATAACACGACCTCCAAATGGTCCCACTTTCATTTTCTCATACAAATATAATTCTGGACATTTTTGCTTCTCCAGCTTCATGATAGAACGAGTACGTGGCCCACATCAATAACGTCCAGTTGCGCGTGTACATGTGTGTAGGTCTGTCTGGGATTCGTCAAAAGAACAGAAGATAAGTTAGAGTCTTGTCAGAAGTTAGAAAAGCGAAGCCAACAGACAAAAAAACCCAAAGCTCCATTCAGATCAGAGTTTTATCTGGTTACGCACGGACTAAATCACGTCATTTCCAATAGTTTTAAGCTTCAGTCTTTTAACAGCCTCGGGCCAAATAAACTATGTAGGTCTGAAGCAGTGTCTCTCTGCAAAGTGCAAACATGTAGGCTTTTATTTTTTAATACTTTAGCAAGACCATTTGTTGACGCTAACTTTTAATCAGCTCCGTCCACACACACACACACACACACACAAACACACACATCCAGTTTGGACATGACAACAAAATGTGCAGCAGTGCAAACAGCAACAGCAATAATTTAAAGCCTAGATTTAACAGTCGTACTGTATTTATTTTTTCCTTTGCCAGGAGAATGTTTCCAACTTTCCAAGTGAAAATATTTGGGATGGATCCCATGGCAGACTACATGCTCCTGATGGACTTCCTGCCTGTAGATGACAAACGTTACAGGTACGTTTTGGATGTCTTTGGGCAACTGAAACACATTTCTGTCACTACAGGACCGTAGTTCCGAGGTTTATACTGATGTGCACAACCAGCTACCTTAAATTCTACAAGCAAATAAAAAACTACACGATAGTAAATAAATTGTCTTTACCCATATCTCACTGTATGTAGAGTAAAACATGGATAAACAACTCTATAAATAACCGATTAATTTATCTAATCTCCATGTGTCTCTATACAACATTTAAACGGACATTTTATGTGCGTCAGTAATTAAGACAGTAGGAACTTCGTGGCTAACTTTGTTCCGATCTCGCAGGTATGCTTTCCACAGCTCATCCTGGCTGGTGGCGGGTAAGGCTGACCCCGCCACACCAGGCAGAGTCCACTACCACCCGGACTCTCCGGCCAAAGGCGCCCAGTGGATGAAGCAGATCGTCTCTTTCGATAAACTCAAACTCACTAACAACCTCCTGGATGACAACGGACATGTAAGTTACTGTAGTTAATGTGAATAAACGCAGGCAAAACAGACCTTAACGTGACCACAAACCACAAAAACACAAAGTGCGTGCGCCCAAAATAATCAAAGGCTGCAGAAGTCACTATGCAAATAATTTAACAAGAAATAAATCAGTTTAAATGACTGCAATGTCAGCACAGATAAGAGCATCATTTAGTCACAGTGTAAGATTTTTACCACACTTTAAGCGTCAAAAAAGTCCATTACAATCTTGTAGAGTTGCACTAACTATCAACTCACTATTTAGTCATTAAAAGTCCTGATAGGAAAATTATTATCGTTAAAGTGAGGCTGAGCAATTTATTTGGCTCAAAAAGTGATTTACCTGTAATAACGTTGATATGTAACTATTAGTCAATGCTGAAAAATGGCTCTGGACACCAGGATTTTTATCTTCCACTCTGAGTGCGTCTGTGTGTCACTGAAATAGTTGTGGAATCAGAAAAGAAACACCTTTTCGAGATTGGCGACAATATTTTAGCAAAAACTAAAAAGTTTGTGACATGTCCGTGACTGCCTGATGGAAATGAGTTAACGATAATCATTGGTTCTTTGGGTTTTTAAATCTGAATTATAATTTTTATACACAGCTTAGATTAAACACAGTTTACACATAGTTTGATAAGAGGTTAGGTTGTTTCTGCATTTCATGGCCTTTATATAAAAATAAAAAAAATAGATTTACTTGTTTTTAGTAAATAAGATTATTTAAAGATGGATAAGCCACCAAAATAGCCTGTTTTTAACGTACTGTTTAGTGTGCATGATTTTATTTGATCATCATTTATTTACTTTGAAATCAAACATAGTCTGAGCTTTGGTGCAGCGCTGATACATCCTTTGTCTTATGCAGATCATTCTGAACTCCATGCACCGGTACCAGCCCAGGTTTCATGTGGTTTATGTGGACCCCCGAAAGGACAGCGAGAAGTACGCAGAGGAGAATTACAAAACCTTTGTTTTCGAGGAAACCCGCTTCACAGCGGTCACGGCGTACCAGAACCACAGGGTAAGCAGCTTTTTCTTTTCTTCTTACACTGTGTGACACTCACTTGGTGTGTTCAAATACGCAGGGCCCGACACCGAAACAGCCTATAAAAAAGTGGATATGTTATTTGAAGATTACGGGAAAACATGGTTACAACACGCTTGACTGCACGGCAGGTCATTTCCCCACACTATTACACAGATTATAAAAAAATATTATAAATCAGAAGTCTATTTTTCGGTTATGGCTGCGCTGCAGTTTACGCAAGCGTGAAAGGAAGAAACCAGTTTTCCGTAAGCCTCATTTGCTTTCATGGAGCTTTTTACGCGTAAATGTTGCTTCTGTCCTCCCTGCTCTGTTGTCCATCAGTGTCTGCGCCTGTTTACATTCACGAATCTGTGCATCCATTGGTTTTTCACAGCGACCGATAAGGAGCGAAACATCACAATCAAATCGGTTCCTATAAGTATCCTAATGATGAAGAGTGTGACAGAGATTGTCCAGTCACCAGGCTAGAAAGAAATTTACTAGAAATTCAAGACTTCAAGTTATGATTGTGAATCGCTTTTAATAAAGGGCCTGCGCTGTACCTGTATGATGAAAATAAGCTCTGTTGTACCGAAATATAATATAATATAGTATAATATGATATAAGTTCTGCATTAAGTGGTTGTTATAGTGTATAGATTAATGTTGTGTCAGTGTAAAAATGCAGACCTGTAATTGTTAACTTACATGTTTTACTAAAGACAGTGGTGTGTTCAAATGTGATTTTTTCAAAGGCAGCAGGTTTTCCAACAATGTTTTACTGCTATTACTTCTAACAAAAATCAAATGCAGCGACAAATAAAAATGGCTATCATACTGTGTATACGCATTTTGTATGACGACACTATGTAGCACTGAGGTTTATTTGAGGTTGTGATGTGGATTTCAGATTACGCAGCTGAAGATAGCCAGCAATCCCTTTGCAAAGGGCTTCCGAGACTGTGACCCCGAGGACTGGTGAGCAAACCCACTCAAATAATACAGTCTTTTTGGCTGGCATGTTTCCACATGATGTAAAAATGTACAGTACCACCCAGTCGGATTCGCAAGATAGTTTTACTGTTTGTTTTATCTCACTCAGGTGCCAGATGAGTGCTATGAATGTTCACTGGATATTGTTTGAAAAGTCAATCGACTGTGCTTTTCTGTCACTGACAAATTACCAGACACTTTTGTAATTGTAACAATGGCGTACACCCCACCCATCTGGTATCCTCAGGCAGCTGAAAGCAATGCAAAGACTTGCAAATACAGTTCATCAGGCCCTGCGATTTTTTTTCCTTTAAAGCATTAACTGAAGCATTTATGCTGAATTTTATTGGGACTTTTGCTTATTTTATTGAACAGGCCTATCAGAGTCATGTAATAGGTCACTTAACATTTATTTCATTGTAAATTGTGGCCCTGTCAGGGTGTAAATGCTCATTACATGCATCACTGTAAACTCTTAAAATGTGCATTCATCATTTTAATATATAATAAAGAAATTGAGCCCTGGACATTCATTAAATGAGTATGTAACTAAATCCATTCTCCCTGCTCCAGGCCCAGGAATCACAGGCCAGGCTCTCTGCCAATAATGAGTGCCTTTGCCAGAACAAGAAACCCAATGTCATCTCCCCCTCAGCAGAACGGCTCAGAAAAAGGTCTGCAGCTCATTCTTTGTTTGATTTTCAAAACTCAAACATGAAATAGAGTCATGATTTGCTTTTTTTCCCCCAATTGTTGCCAAATTTGACTCTTGCTGTGTTGGTCTTAATTTAAGTGCAGTGGTGCATTCACATTAAACATCAAACAACAGCCATGCGGTGTCATCCACTGCAAATATAACAGAGGCTGAGCTATCATATAACTGACCACAGCTTCTTAACACAGTCAAATCTGTTATGAAGATGTGCTTTTCTTGACATGGTGAAGGTTGTATCTATGAATTCATTAATAACAATTTGGTAAATTGAATATTTATTAAGTTGAATTTAGTTTTTAAAAAACGTCTCATTGGTGTAAAAGAACTTTATGATTATGGTTTCTGTTGGGAGGCTCCTATTTGGAATGTATTTTAATTCAACATTTTGAGTGAAATACATAATTTAACTCATTAAAATTGGGAAAAGAGATTTTATTATATCAGGACACACTGCAGGCATTCACATCAGTACAAAACCCATATCTGTTATAACCTACTGCAGGTTGAACTATCAGCTGCTTGTACAAAGTATTCAAACAATGGCTGTCTCTGACTGTCTCTGTGTCTTTTCTACATAGACGATGGTAGGAGGGAATATGAGAGAGACCCCACTAGCACACCCTTACACGCCGACCCAGCTCACCAGCTGATGTCCCGGGTTCTAAGCCCTGCCCTGCCTGTTCCTGGGGGTCTCCACGCTGTCCCAATCACTAGTGGTCGACCCAGCCCTCCCCACGATCTTCGGCCAGATCCCCATCCTCTCCCACCAGACACCCTGCACCACCACCCTTACAAGTACCCCACCACCTATGAACACTACCTTGGGGCCAAGACTAGGCCATCGCCCTACCCTTTACCCAGTATCAGGGGACACACGTACCATCACCACATGAATCCAGCTACAGCTAACATGTACTCAGCCACCAGTGGCCCCTCTAACTACGACTATGGGCCTAGATAATGACTGCTGCCAACCGGGGCTAATGGCAGCACTGTGGGAATGGAAACAGGCAGGAAAGGCAGCACAGTCCTGTCAACTGAGGGTTTCCACATCTTACGGACTGCGTTCAGGAGCTGAAACTCTGCTGGATAAATCCTGTCGTATTTATTTAAAGGAAATGCATCTTTATGGGAAGCATGGGCACATGCTCTGAACCCTTAAAGGGGTTCTGATTTGAACTTTGGACCCAAATGGCAAGAACTCTACATCAAGGCACCTCTTACCTGAGCGGTGCAGACATTGAGCCAGCAGAAAGTGGAGACAGGAGAAACCTCTCCTTAACACGGACAGTACCTTTGCTCACAGACTGGAATTGAATTCTTCCTTTTTTTGTGTTGGATGCACTTTTTGATTTGCCTTGTTTTTATTGCTTTTAAAAAAGCCATATGTTATATAGTCCATCAACCTTCTAGGTAGACGAGATGTTTGCATGTTGAGCTCATCAGAGTGGGTGTTGAAACACATCGAAATGTTTTTGTTTGAGGAAAAAAAAATTACAAGATTTGATTTTGAAACATTCTCAACATTTTGAGCCGCTCTGAGAAGCTTGTACCATGGCACTGACTTGCAGCAATTCAAAGTAAATAAATGAAACAGAATGACTGTTCTGTATCTGTAAAATAAACATTAAATTCTTGTAATTCATAAGGAAATTATCCTTGTGCCAGTCTTCCATTCAAATTTTCCTCTGTTGTTGCACTGCAGAAAGGGGGAAGGTTAAAAATAAAAAAGCTTACCTCACTGATAGCATTGTTCAGGTTTCTCCGTCCGGATCTGCCCTGTTGAAATAGGTTGAGGTGTCTGCTGCACCCGTACTCATTTGGAGTCAGGACATGGAAGCTGTCTAAACATTAGACTGCACTGTAGTTCAAATGTTGAAATCTGCAGCTGGTTTTATGAAAAAAGGCACAGATATATACACATAAATGACTCATCAACCATACTTCCTACTTTTACACACACTTTCCTCTAAACCATGTGTGCAGCTACACTTAGTGGCTGTTACGGACTGCAGTTTACTTCTAAAATCTACTTCTAAAACTGTCTTTTTGCAGTGAAACACTTTTTACAATTTTTTTTTTAAATTTATTGCCCATTTAAGCAATAATGGTTTAATTAATCATAATTTTGTGTACTCAAGAACTACCTTGACAGAATACCCTTTCATGACATACATACTGGAAAAAGATAGCACTTACATTTCCTTTGTCCTAAAAAGGATGCCATTGCTCATATTTAATGGGACAGTTGGGTGATTTTTTTTTTAGGAACATCACCCCCCTTATCTGTGCAGCCATTTCCATCTCTTATTTGAAGTCCCCTGAGGAATGCTTTTGTTGTTGGAAAAAAAACGTCAGCTTTGGGATTTTTTTGTCTGTCGTGTTACAAAGGGAAACGCAGGCTAATGATTCATTTCAATAATGTATTTTTTCCTCCTTGAGCTCTGCTGCCATTGAGCAGAGAGCCGGGGAAAAGGATACCCGAGGGCGCTTGACCTGTGACTGTTTAATGGCTTGTAAAGGTGTCAAAGGTTAAATAATGTTTCCACTCATTTAAACGCAGACCAGTTGGTTGTATAATATTTTGTTTGTTGTGGCGGCGACTAACGTGTTGACGCTATTTACTTGACAATGTAACTTCATTATGAAGCTAATATAGACGAAATGTCTGAGCACATTAAATTTAAGCTAGCCTGGAAATACATGCTAGCTATTAGCCTTGTGAAAAAAAAAGTTAGCTGTTTTAACAATTAAATAGCACTTGTTTAAAAATAAACCTAGTTTTTAGGTTTAGAAATTGTAGCCTACTGCCTACTTTTATTCTGTCTGGTCTGGTTGGGAGGTTTTAAAATGCTTTGTATGTAACGTCATAAAGAAGCCTAACACAGCTTTTTAACCATTTGAAATCACACAAAAATCTCATACAACCTTTTTAGTGCAATATTGCGTCTTCCTGTGTCGTCTGGTCCGGGAAGCATCGGCCTGTGGACCGTCCACATCATTATCCCCGTCATCAGCCTGCGTGTTCCTACATAGCTAGCTTAACCTGAACCTTACCAAAGCAAGGAAACCTATTACACTGTGAGGCAATGTAGAAAGTAACTATTCAGATCCATTACTCCAAATAAATACTGCGGTATAAAAAAATAGCATGCATTTTAAGTCCTTGAAATTATCTACTTTTTATACAGTTGGTTTGATCTTATACAATTGGTAATATATTGTGTGATCTTGAATGTAAAATCTTAATTTGTAAAGCTAACTGTATGACCAAATTTGTCAAATAAATGTAGTGAAGTAGCCTATACTTGCCTAAGATTTGTAATGAATTAGAAATATAAAGTAGCATTAAATGTAAATTCTCAAGCACAGTACAAGTACTTCAAATGTGTACTTAAGTACAGAACATGAATAAATGTAGTTCATTATGAAAGCCCCTATTACTGCACTGCAACAAGGAAATTCCGTTTTTTCTCCCCACAGAGATTATTTCCCTGATATCAATCTGTAGCACCTTAATGAATCACAGTTTGACTGAATTAAGATACAGTTTGATTTTAGTGAAAGAAGTGGAAAATCTGGGAAATAGCGCCCACTGGAGGCAATATAGAGCACTGCAAGTCAATACCAGCTCAATAGTCGGTGTGGCGCTTGTACTAGAAAATATTTTCCACATGACATTTTTTTACACATGCACAGCGACACATGGGTTTAACAGGCGGAGGCTGTTTTATAACACAATAATTTGATGTATCAGTAATTTCACACAGAGGAAAACAGCAACCTGCTTTGTGCCAATTACTCTGCAGAACAGTTTTATGTGCCCAGCTGTTCTTGGCTCCAGAAGACCCAATGCCAGGGACCTGTTAGTGAAGTGTAAGGAAGTAGGGAATGGATGATAATGCCACCTAAGGCACCACATGATACTCAGCTGCATCTGGAACATCTGTTATGACAGGCCCACCGGGACATCCTTGTGTTCACCTCTATGTAGATCTCTAAATACGTAAAGGTCCTCCACCTAAATTCACCTTGCACACTCCAGTCCCTGGCCTCTTAACTAATACAAAAAGTGCGGTTTATGGTTTTCATGAGGTTACTGACGGACATTTTATGCGGAACATCAAAACACATCACTACCACTGGGCAAGAGCCTTGATACATTTGTATTAATTCACGTTTGAGAAAATAAACAAAACCAACTGAACCATGAGGTGAAACATTGGTTTTGGCTTGTACAGAAAGGGATTATTTTCTTATGATCATTCTTTTTCACCATTTGTTTTCTAAATAATCAGGCTCAATGTGACATCTGGGTGGTAATATAATCCGTGAATACACCCAAAGGCTCAGGGAGTGACAGCATCAACCACAAATATACTCACACACACAGCACAGCCCAAAGGATTATGTGCTATCCCAAAGCCAGGCTGACCTCTGACCTGTGAGGCCAAGGAAGACACACGTTAGGTGATAAGTGAAGCACAAGGCCTATTGTGCAGACGGTCGCTCTGTCCATTTATTGACTTCCTAAATGATCTATTATGAAGTGATTTACGAGTTCCACCAGCCACTTCTAAAGCCAGTGGGTTGCTGTCTGCTCCATTCAGCAGACATCTGCACCAATGGATGCAGCATTTGATTTATCAGAGAATGGACGGAAGCTGGCCCACACCACGTCTAGTGTTTGTCCAAAGCCAACAGGAGAGTTAGGAAGCTATTATGCATGCAAGATGTCATCAGTTGGGTCAGGGACTAATGGTATAGATGAAGCTCAGGACAACATTTAACTACAGCCAGACAAAACAGCAGGCAAGAAAACCATTTTTCCATTTTAAAAATGATATCAAAATGGTTTTGAACAAGTGCAAAACAATCAAATGTTACTTCGAATACAAGCAAGAAAACTAAACCTCCAGCTGAACACTTTTTTCATGACAGCAGCATCACAGTTAGGCAGCTTGTCTAGAAAATGACCTTGTCTTTCCTCTGTTTGCTAATGTTTTGAGGTCATTACAAGTAGCTAGTCTGGCTCTTTGATTTCTCAGGCCTTTCCTGTACAGCATGATGAGCTTCTCAACTCAAGGTCATTCCAGGAGACAAACTCTTTATGAAGCAGAACGTCTAGTGTTTGAAGCCCTGGCCCTTGGCCTCTCAGGCACTGTGTTGTAACACATGAGCTCCCATGCTGCTCATTGACTCACAGAGATATTATTAGAGACACTGGACAGAAAAACACCTCTCTATTTTCTGTGGGACTTTCACAACAAGACCCTTGGCTTTCTCCTTGACAAATGTCAGTTCCTTAAAAAGACATCTGTGTTAGGCATTGCATGTGAAGTAAATGTGCAAGTTACTGATCATTTATCGAGCAAATACATCTTATTGTAAAATAATTTTTTCTTGATAATTAGATTAGGACTTTTCCTGTTTTTCTCATATTTTTGATTGCAAAGAAGATAAGCTAATGAAGAAAAGAAATTAAGCTCAGAAACATATAACAACCAAGGAGAGCAACTGCACATCTACATCTATTCTTTATGTCCCTGCTGTGATTAACCTTGTTGGATAAACACAGCTCAGGTCAGGCTGGAGGGCCTGTGTGTTAAGCTAAGACCTGCTAGAATAACAACATAGGATTACATAGCTGCTCAGGTGCATCTTATACCACAAATTCAAGTCCACTGGAGCAAATCTCCTATCAGATAAGTCAACAAAATCACATAGCTGCACAAAGCATCACATCAGGCTTTAGCAAACAGTGGGCACAAAAAGTCAACTAGTGCTTAATTAACTAGACAAAGACAGACGTTATTTCAGCAAGAGAAACAGTGAGTGTGCAGCTATGACAGGTTACATTTGTAAGCAACCTTTAAAGGATTGAATTATTGTTTTGGGAAAACCAGGCCGTGATCTGTAACGCAGTCTTAAATGCAAATTGTACACCATACTTTTCCTAAAAATAAATACCATGGCAATCTTTCAAAAAACCTAGTAGGTTGTATAAGAATACTGCCATTCTGAAGGTATTTCAGGAAGTATCAAAAACATTTCCAATGAAAAGTTGATGAAAAAAATGTTCCTGCAGCTGCCAATAAAAAGATTTTTGAACCATTTCAAAAGACGTAACTCTATTTCTTATGCAGGTAGGTGGAAATGACATTTGGCCCGGCTCTCTTGGAAAACACAAACTAAATTTTAATATGTCATTTAGTATGGAAAGTATTGGAAAGAAACATTGATTTATATCAGTACAACTGATGTATAACTCTTTTGGGTCACATAGTGGGAAAAGGATTAACAATCATTTTTATCATGCTGAGGATGGATTTGGTTTTTTTTGCATGGTTGGTCAACAGAGCCCTTTGCAGATTCTAGAAACACAGCATGCTAAATGTTGTTGAGTGACCCTCCTTCAAAGGCTGCCAGGTTTTAACTTTTAAGCTCTGCGACTCAAGTAATAGACAAGAGGCACAAAATAGGGCTACAGCCACATTACGTCAGTACAGATGACAGATGACAAAATATTGATTAAAAGTCTGTATCCTCCCAGAGCTGAGAGGCTTAGCCAGTGCTGGCTCCCTCGTTATATATTGACCACATGCTGATCCTCTGGTCCTTAGATCCAGCAGCCAGCAGTCTCTGTCTAGGGTCCTGGTGGTCAGAGAAGGCCACACTTAGCACCATGTCAGTGTGGTACTGAAGCACTGCCAGTGGTTTCAGCTTCTTCCAGCCAAAAACCCGCACGCGATGGTCCCAGCCTGCTGACGCCAGAAGCTTACCATCCTCCCTGATACATAGCTGGGAAACCCCAGGGTTGACCACCGTCACATAATCCTGGATCTGTAAAACCATAAAGAGGAAGAGGATTATACCAGGTGTTTGCAGGTTAGAAGCTGGAATTAAACAGCTGAGACAATTATAGATATATTCAGCTGTTCCTGTATAGTAACTTAACTGTCCACACAAATAAGAGACAAAAATAGTAAGAGAAACTAATTAGGTCAGTAAGTCGATTATTCACTGCCATCTAGGAAGCTGAGGCCAACACAAACACTGACAGGGAAAGACTATCAGCTGATCTGACGACTGAGGTCCAAGTGTGAGGCTGGATGTCTGTTGAACCTGGCTGTAGACTCCTGGGAATCAATCATCAGCCATAAACCATTTCTGCACGAGGGCTACAAGCAAATCTCTCTCCGCCCCACTATTTGGTTTAAAGTTTAAGGGGGGTGGGGGGGCTATTCTGGAAGCCCCACGGGACTTTGAGTTACCTTTGTCACAGTTTGCAAGAAAGAGAGAGGCCATGTCGTTGAAATGCTTGTTTGCAGAGGCCTTGCTGCTTTAAGCGCCTCTGATGAATTATATTTGCCCTGAAAGGTCTGGTCAACGGGAGAAGAGACACAATAAATACACTGCTGTAATGTCTGCCTGCTAAAGATTAGCCACAGCTCGCTCTCCCTGTGATCTACAGTGTCCCAAGGATTGTATCAATCTCTTTAAAGGGGCAACATTGTGACACAACATAATGAATGGTGGTAAAGACCACTACCCAAAGGGCAGGCTGTGATGGGCATTCCTAGGGAGCGAACGTGCTCTTCCTGCGGGGTAGAGATCTCTAGATGGGACCCAAACATCTGGATATAGGAGCTGCAATCAAACTGGACAGCGTAAAATTGACTTCATAAGTTGTGTCTAGGGAGACTAATGGCCTTGGATGAGAGGAGACAGTGGAGAATTTATCTACATGCTCCTGTTCCGGGCAGGAACCATCCACAAGCTGCATGTGGAAGATATAAGCCAGGTACTCACAGCCCAAGTGGATAAAGTGGAATGCAAGGGAGAGAGAAAGCAGGGAGGAATGTCATTGATCAAAACTGAGCCAGAAAACTAAGTCTAGTAAGAAAGCTCAGTTCTGGACAGCTAGTGATGTGATTGGGTTTTTTTTTGTAAATCAAACCATCATCACTGTTACCAATAGTATGAAACAATGTGTGGTTGGTTTGACCAAACAAGTCAGATACAATGATACAAAGAAACCTGGGGGGTGAAAGCCTGTTTAGAGCTTATTACCTCAAGAAGTTGGTATGCCCCTACCTCTCTCCATCTGGTTTGCATTAGAGGCCTGATAATGATGGGTTTAAGTGTCTGTTTTTGTTTGTTTTGCTTCCCATAGTTTGTGTCAGGAAAAGGCATTTGTTTCATTAAAGGGTCAATTGTAAGCAAAATGGCTAATGATGTAGTAATGGTCATTCAGCAGGGCTGGTCGGCTAATTGTTTTTACCTTCTACAGTTGGAGTCAGCAAAGGGAAAAAGTGGTGAGGAGAAAAAAAGTTTACGTACTGAATAAGTTAGTACTGAAAATATTAGTTGATTCAATGATTAGCTTCAATTATTTCAAGTTGTTAAAAAATTCCAAATGGTTCATGCTGGTTCTACAGCTTTACTGCATTTTATATCATTATATATAAATGTCTTTGGCCTCTGGATTGTTCATTTCACAAATACATTGGAAGACTTCACCTTGGGGTCTAGAACACTGCTTTCTGCATTTTCCACTATTTTCTGACATCTTAATTTGTCAAAATAATGAACAAATAAAGAAATGATGAAAATAAATATTTGCTGCAGTCTGATGGGAAAAATAGTTTCGGTCATATAAAGCATCTGCACACAGAGCACTGTAGTGTAAGAAAACAATTATTTGGATATACTGCAATTATAAAACAGAATATGTAATATTTATTTATATTTAATTTAAAAAATCAACTATTAGCTAATTGGTTAATTAGCCAATTAACAGACAATCATCAAGAATTACATCCATTTAAGGTAAGTAACAATGTTCAGGGCTGGGCTTCCCATTTCCCCATTTCTAGTCCATGAGCTACAAACAAATGTTATTATTTGCTCATATTTTTAGTCTTTTAGGAAAGCAAATTTGAGCAAACAGACTGATTGTCTGCTGTCATGAAAATAACATTCTCTGTGTAATGATAACTGAAAATGTCTAAATTATGCAACATTGCATTTGAATTTCATGTTCTCCAGCAGCAGTGACATTGTTTCTGCTGTGGCTCCTTATGAATGACAGTTCAACACTGTTTCACACACTGCTATTAACTAATTCTCAATCTGTAATGAAATCCTTTGGCTCTAACCAGGGAGTCTTGGCTCTTTTTTTACTGACGGCGCCCCATTTTTCTTCCTGTTGCTTCCTTACTATCTCATCATAGAAAGAATCTGTTTTTGGGCTTCATCATTCTTTTTTTTTTGTTTGAACACTCCTTCCTGGCCTTTGTTACAGCATGCAGACACACACAGAGCAGGCTTTGCTGTCTAAATGCCAACTTTCTCAGCTGTCAGGAGGCTTGCAGCTCTGCTCAGCAGCTGGGCCCACAAGACTGCTGTGCTACAACAAATCCAACACAAACTCACACTTCAGGATCCTCTTTTGGAGCATCTCACCAACAGAGGAGACGTTCAAAAGGAGCGTCCACTTGGCAGATGTCACTCAAGCCTTTTCTCCCTGCCTTTCCCGTCAGTCTTGGCACGGATCTTGATGTTCACGCTGATCTACTGAAACATCCCATCATCGCTCACTCACTCCAGCCAAGCGACTGTGAGGCTCTTCGCAGGTATTTCTGACACACCCTGTCCCTGAATCACACTCAACAGCAGGGAGATTATAGCCTTTTGTCACCTCGCCTGACAGGTATTGGATGTGTCAAACAGGTGAGCAGTCCCATTCAGAAAAGGGAGAAGAGGGGTGCTCAACAAAAAGAGCCATACTTTTTATGACAGCCAGCTTAGACATACATCAGTCCATTGGCAAACCAAGACAGGGACAGATACGACCTGACCCATAAATCAGGTCAGATTGGGATTGGCTGACGGATGCAAGACTTCACAGAAGACACCATGCAGGTGACAGCTGAGGGGAGACAGTGGAGATGTTTTTACACTGTAATGAAAATGCAGACCAGGAGTTCCACCTGCACAGAACTGTCATCAGTGTCAGAAATAGCTTGCTGTCAGCTATGCTTGATTTATGCTGCTAATCTTCTGTCCATACCTGCTTTCTCTTTCTCCAGTCCATGACCTCTGTCTTTTTCTTTCTCCTAGAGCAACCTGTCACTGCACTTGTCAATACATTTAGAGTGGCCGCCTAAACATATGTCCATCTGGCTTAACAGCTTGTAAACCCTAACACCCACACCCTCATAGTCTCACCCTGACACATTCCCAAAAATGCATGCTAGGAGGAAAGGAGAAAAAAAAGGGCTGAAGATGATGGCTCACTACTATGAAAAGAAATCAGGCCAGCCAGGTCAAATAGCAGATAAAAGGCTCTGGGAGCCATGTGTAATACATTAACCTCCATTCCTTAGGCTATCTGTCTTTATCTGGCCTTGATAAGCTCACTTCACAGCCCTTCAGCTTCACTAAATCATAACTGCACTGTGTTGTGTCACATTCAGTTTCCCCTCCATTTCACAAAAAGCATCTAGCTGCCTTGCCAGCCAGTTCCACTACAGTGGGCTGTATCGCAGGGGTAATTTGTGGGCAGTGGGATGCTGTGGCACTTATAGCCTCCTCAGTCTTTATTGCAGCCTCCCACTGTGAACTACTGTTCCCTTTACTGCAGATGTGTTTTTTGTTTGGTTAGGGGGCCTCCAAGGTTTTGATATTTTTATTACCTCTCACGGGTCGTCCGTCAGGACCCGGAGCCTGGGTCCGCCACCCGGCAGGTCCCCCCCCACCCGCTTACAGCTGCCACACAAAAATACTTTTGTGGGAAGAACTGAGGATAGCTGTCTGGACGTCACACTGAGCTGCACTTCAGGATAATTTAAAAGCCCCTTTTGGATCCTTTCCCTCTTCTTGTGCTTTTTTCCTGTCGTCCTCGTCCCGGATTACATGCTGAATCAATATTTTGTTGCTCGAGCAAAATAAACCAAATAACCACGCTCCTCCAGTTTTTGGTATATTGAAACTAATTCTTCGTAGTGTTTTTCTAGAGGCATTTTTAGGCTGAAAAAAAAGATGAGGCTTTGCAAATATTTCTAATTCAAGCATTCATTTGTAAAAAGTCTTGGAAAGAATAATACCAATTCACGGTGCAGGAGTGCACTATATCAGCTTCAGGTTCGCCTTAGCTTTTATCCATTGAGGCTGGCTGAAAAATGGGAGCATTCTCTCATGAAAGCAAGAGAAATTACAGCTTTGAATGAGGCATTAAGCATCTGAAGCGCTGGCTGTTATGTAAAATGAAATACGTTGCAAAGCTGAAATGATCTCTTTTGCTGTGACACAAGATGCTCTGGCATGGGCTATAATGTGGATCACCCCCAAGTCTGTATGTGTGTGTGTGTGTGTGAGAAGTATGAAAATTGAAAGTATCCTAGTCCAGAGGAAAGTGTAGTTGTTGTTTTTTTTAACTGGTACTATGAGACAAATACACACACACATACAGTACGTGTATATCATATACATGAGTGTAATATATCATAACTGCACTGTATTGCATCCAGAATTAAAGATACTTTAGAGATACTATAGAGATAATAATGTGTGACTATGCCTCAGTGTGTATGTGGGTGGTTCAATTCTAGAGTGACAGCCCTTGGCCCCTGCCCCTGCCAATGCTGTGTAACCAGCAGCTGATTTATGGCCCCCTGGAGCCCTGCTGAGCCTCTTCCTCTTTAGCCCCTGATGTTTTCTAAGAGAGCCCAGAGAAAGGCAACACTCCTCTCCTCGCATTTTCACCATTATTATTTTTTGTGTGATTTAAGTGATTATCCTGTGTTAGTTATCAGCTATGAGGTTCAGGACCATAACCATGAAATATTTTATAACCAATCATAGAATAATCATACCCACATGAAAATTATAATTGCTTGCCAAGCAAGCGTTTACCTAGGAGTAAGACTACAAGTATACAACTAAAATAACTATAAATAATAATTTTGCAAAATAGCTGTTATTATTTGATTGAAAATATATATTTACTTTAACACCTGAACATTATATGTTGCAACTGACAATACACGAAAAGTAGTTGGCAAGTGATTGAAGTGTAAACTGTTTGCGTCAAGTTACAAGATAAATGTTTCCAATGGTTAGCTGCTGCTAAAAACAACAAATAAATTGTTATAGAGTTAGCTACAAGTAATAGGTAAATAGCTTTCAATAATTAACTAAAAGTAAGGGATACATGTTTAAATAGTTAGCTAAAGTAATAATTAAATGGTCGAAATAGTTATAAATAATATATAAAAGGTCTAAATTGTTTGCCTAAAAAATTTATGAATAGTTTGAAATTTGCAGCTTTGGCCACTCAAGGTTAACACAAACGCAAATTTGGTTAAACCAACCTAAACACTGACAATTCAACTGTATGCAAAAATACGGTAACATTATCCACCAAATACTGATCTTCCACAGGAATGCTTTGCCAACGTTTGGCACATTTTACTGTCTAGAAGTAAATGTTATATTTAATAGTTTAAAATAACAACCACTTAACAAATGATGTAAATAAGGGCATTTAGAACATGGTAGGTGGTGTTGATGAAGAGTCACTTCGGTTCGTCTGACAGGGCTGTGAGGGATCCAGATAAAAAATGTTGAGAACCACTAAACTAAACAATACTACTCTAAGCCTGTCCTCTGCTGACCTGCAGGTTGTTCTGTCTGTCGATCATCCAGGAAGTGAGCTTCTTCTCAGAGGAGCCTGATATACCCCTTAGACATTTGGTGTCCAAGGTGAGGCACATGACAGGTTCAGGGTGGACTTTGGCTTGACTCAGCTTGGACCTCTGGTTGACATCCCACAGCAACAGGGAACCGTCCTCGTATCCAGCCAACAGGACAGGTCCGGGACCTGAGTCTGGCTGGGAGCAAGAGAGGATAAAAAGTGAGAGGAGATGAGACAGCAAGAATGGAAGAGAACGCCAAGAGCAGTGAGAGAGAGTTAAGATATGAGATGAGTAGTAAAAATCCACAGAAACCGCTGTGGTGTGCTGGAAGCTGAACGGAGCAGAGGTTATCAACCTGGAAGCTCCCACTGACACTCCGAGAGACGCTGTGGCCTCCATTTATCAGCCTTCTGCTCTCTCTTTGCAGCACTCCATTACACCACTCCTCACTTTGCTCCTCATATATTACTGAGCCACAGGCCTCGTTTCGACTTAGATTTTTTTTACATGTTCAAGTTCATGTTTTGGTGTGTTTTTTATTATTCTAACAACCAGTACCAAGCAAATGTAATTATATGCATCTAAATAGAGAAAAGCAGGCAGTATAACACTAACATCAATAATAAAGTGTTGCCTTCCTAATGTAGGGATTCAGACAAGACATCTCAGTGTCTGGCAGTTTCTTCTAAAAGACGTGTATGAACAGACGGGCAGCAAAATTACGTGGGGGTACAGGTGAGATAGTAAATCCCTTCTGTGAACAAGAATATAAAGCTGAGCGGATTAAACAAAAACAGGTCTTCATATATCTTTGCACTGCTAGAGGGAAGAAAGGCAGGCCAGATGAAAGTAAAGAAAGGAAGGAAAGAGAAGAAGGGAGGGACGGCTGAATGAGCTAACCTCCGTCCTGCTGCTCCCAAACCCCACAATTCGTCTGCCCCTTGCTACCTACAACACACTTCACATCCATATAAGCCTGGAGTGTTCTCCAGACAATAATTTTCCAAGCTTGAAAATACTGGCCTGTGGAACAACACAATGCATTTCAGAAGACCTAAGAATAAGCATCACAGATATACACTTCGTACAGATTTGTGCCGTTGCTTTAAACTACCGTCAGGCCCACAGCAACATCACTGTGCCCTGCTAAAACTAGGAGGGAAAGAAATTTTTTCCATATGTGCGAGGGGGCCATGTCTGCCATTTTTTCATCCATCTTCAAGTCCTCTTCTCACTTAGCGCTCTATATTTCTCTTCGTCCAGCTTTAAACAAATTATAGACAGTCATGTACTCCTTCCAAACACATCAGCGAGGACGAACACTAAGGGATTATGAAAACAAATAAAAACAAGTGAAAATCAGTGGCCCCTGCTTGCCGGCAGGTCCCAGGCTAAGCGTTCCTAAGCTTGGGGCCCACCGTTTCACTTAAGTGTAGGACCTCCTTGATTGATGATGTCATGGGTCGGAGGTCAGGGAACCCTGGGTAGACACCTAATTCATTATATCCTCCAGGATAGGTAGGCCTTTCTACAAGAGGGCTCTCTGTTGGAGTAGGGCTGGGGCTCTGGGAGGAGATTCATCAGCACAGAGTAGCTGGAAAGACAGACGGATGGAAGCTGGTTGAAGAAGCAGCACTGCAGCAGGATCTTCTCTAGATTGCCAACTAGCTGGGGCTTAATCTGTCATGTGACCCAATTTTTTGCATAGCCGGTTTCACACAATGCATTAGAGTGCAAGAAGGGCACAGTAATTGTGTACATAATGTGTGTGTTATCATGTATTTTCAACAGTAACACATAATGTAATCCTGTCATTTTATCATGTAAAGATCAGTATCATTATTAACAATTTCCATTTGAACCTTTTCAAGTTTCTATGCTAAAACCTGTTTATTGGACATGTGTCGTCAGATTTAGAGAGGCGTAACCTCCTTGAGCCTATGGAGGCACTGAGACAAGACCTAACAAATTGAGACAACATAATAACAATTGCTGCGCCATAAATCTAAATGGACTTTTATTCCTCTGAGTTTCCAACTCAAGACAAAGGAATTTATCTCCGGACAGTTTTCCTGTTCAGACTGTAGCAAACAATTGTTGTCATTATTGATTCTACAGATTATTTAATAAATTGTTCTGTCTATATAACAGCAAAGACAGGAGAGGAAATCA
This sequence comes from Sandelia bainsii, assembly GCA_032362345.1. Lineage (NCBI taxonomy): Eukaryota > Metazoa > Chordata > Actinopteri > Anabantiformes > Anabantidae > Sandelia > Sandelia bainsii. The sequence continues at coordinate 4,622,306 of JAUMHL010000030.1, forward strand.
CAGTTTCTTAAAGCCCATAGTGCGGTCTGCAAATTGTCTGATTTATACTCCTAAATACAAATATATATATAAATATACAATCACAATTTATTCAAAATTTACTACATCATTAGACAACCAATTTATCAACGATGGACTACTGTTTTTAATTACTAAACTAAATTTTCTTCTTGCCCTCAGGGTTTAGAGATTTTTCACAGTACACACTACTGCTACATTTTATTAGATTTCACACAACAAAAAAATACGTTGTCATTGCATTTGATTCATGACGTTGGTTACTGTTTATATTAATGATTTATACACTTAAACATAAATCCAGACTGTTTTGACTCTTGACGATTTGTAAAATCTTTGTGCTCTTCTTTGTTTCTTTTTTCTGCTTTTATGCTGTTTTAATTAAACAATTTATAAACTTAAAAACTAAACTTGTTTTTACAATATGCATGACGAGATATCTTGATCAAAGGGGAAAATACCTGATTTCACTTGTCCAAGCATCACAAGTGACACAAACCAATACATCCCAATAACAAACAGAAAAGAATTCTTAAAACGTTCCCACTATGCAACTTAAGCTCAGATCAATTCTTAAGACACAACGGCATTGATCAGGCAGTGAGCAGATTAGGCGGCAGCTGCAGCATTAAATTAATTCAGGTCAGTCTATAGCAGTAGTGTAAACATATTTCCTTAGTAGCGTAGTGTACTTCAGTAAGTATTTCAATTTTCTGCAACTTCATTCTTTGACTTCACTACATTTCAGAGGTAAATTGTACTTTTACTCCATTACAGTTCTTGTTTGACTATAATCACCAGTTACTTTTCAGCATCTGATGAATAATCCAAAATAAAGTATGACTTTATTGATCATGATCAGTGTTAAGTAATTAAAATAATAATTATTAGATTTGAGATATATGATTATCAACACAGCAGGTCTTATAAAATTATCTCCATCATTACCAGCTGCAACATTAAAATAATGAACACAATATGCATCAACAATTATGATGCAATAATATTATATTAATTGATGTGAGCCATTCTGCTTAAAGAGTATAAAAGAGTTTTAAGTTTTGGTACTTCAAGTATTTTTTTGAATTAATACTATTGTACTTTAATTTTGTAAAAAATATATATTTTCAATGCAAGAATGTTACCTGTAACACTATTTCTACTCTTTGGTATTACTACTTTTACTGAACTAAATGATCAGAGTACTTATACCAACACTCGACACTATGGCACTGACTAAATAGAGGTGGAACAACAATGCTCCATTTCTTTTTCCAACTTAACCTGATGTTAATACAATTTTGCTGATGTTGTGCACATTAGCTCTGAAATCAAGCAAAATTTATTATATTACATTTTGTTTGTGTGATAACCAACATGTAGTTAAGCAGAACGAAGGGACTTCTCTCATTTAGATTTTTCATTTAATCTAGTCATCAACTATTATTTAAAGGTGCTCAAGTATTTTTACTACAATCCTGTGCTTATTTAGATAAGTTACATTTAAAATAAAAAATGATCATAGTAACTTGCAAAACACTATTCTCCAACTTAGTTTGTATGGATTGGCCTACTGCCCTGTGTTGTGGCATTACCTACTGGTGGATGTGGGTATATTGTGTATATTTATTATTTTGTATATATGACTTTAAAGGATGTGTCATTTTATTCCCTCTCTAGGGTGAATTTTAACATCTGGCCATGAACAAAAGCTGGCCCATTTACAGTTTTTTCTCTCTTGATCAATGAGTTCTGTCCCTGTCAAATAAACTAATACAACAAAAAACTTAAATAAATAAAATCAAAACGTATTGTATATTCAGCACACACTTCTATGCACGTAATCAACCAAGAGACCAATGGCTTGTTTACTGATGTGGCTGCCACAGGCCCCAGGCAGGCACTGCTCCAACATAAGGAACCAATAGTTTCCTCCAGTTTTTGTCCCGGTCCACCATGATGTCATGGCCACGAGGCAGCAAGGTGATGAGCTGAGAGTGATGGATATCTGTATAGGAACATTTCCTTTTCCCAGCCAGCCTCTGTTCACGTTAAAACCCTTGCACATAATACATCAATGCTGTCTCCCTAGCCAAGCCCTACATTCCCTTTAAACCCACATATGGAGGCACTTTCTTCCTCTTCGCCTGCTGTATTGTTCTCCACTTCACAGCCAATGAGATTCAGAGAAGTGTGCTCTGTCACCTTTTGGGCATACTGTAGCTCAGCATATGAACTAAAAGCCAGGTGGGATTTTGCTGAAAGGAAGGGGAATTGAGAAGAAAGTGAACTTTAACACCACATTTAATCTCTTCCATAAACTCCAGCAGAGAGGGTGTACAGGCCGACAATAAATCTGCTGGCAAATCTGTCTTGGAAATAATGGAGGATAATCTCATCCCAAAGGTGGGAAGAAAGGAGGGAGGGATGGTGAGAGGAAAGACAGAGAGGAGATAATTGTCGGTGGCTTCTTCCTGGAGTGTGTGTGATCGAGTGAGACAAGGTGGAGAGAGAGAAGGACGGTGTCAGCAGTTACCTCCTGCCATGTGAGGTTAAGGAAACAGTGGGGAGCATATGAGAATCTGATGTGATTGACAAGATTACCTTTTTTCTGCTTATGTCTAACAGAATTTGTAGAATTCCCAACCTGCCTCTGTGTGTGTGTGATTTCATGTGAAAGAGGATTTACACACTGGGTTTTCAGCCGTTCCCTAGTTCTTGGACCTCTCGAGCGGCTCAGTCGCTGTATAACAGATGAACATGCCTCGGCCTTGAAAGAAATCAGCCTGAAATGATTTAGAATCACCTGGGCTCTTCGGCTTTGAAGTCTGACATCTGCCTGTGCTATATTACATTGATATTATATAATTTATAATGATATAATTGATCATTATGTTTCCTGGCACTCAACACTGAACCTGTATTGGTTAATAAATCAGATGATGAAAGGTGGGTGTAACAGTGAAATCAAAGGGAAAGAAAGAAAAACACAAACACAATTTCAGCATGTTTCTGTGAGACTCTAACTTGTCTACATGTCTCTACAATAATATCACAAACACGATGTCATCTTTATGGCTTTTGTATTTATCTTATATGACTTAAGTACAGTAACTCTAATTAGTATTACAGGAATACAGGGCTGAATCTGCACGGGCCAGCAACTCAGCTCCCTCTGGCTTTAAAATCATATACTGTGTTTTGAGTTCTGTTGCCTGTAAACTGCATAGCCCATAAAGTATGTATTAAAAAAACACCCCTTCCAAAAGCCCCAAACCCATGGTGTTAAAAATTAACCGTGAAAATAATTACAGGGTCTCATTAATTGCTGGAAAATAAAAGTTTCAACAGCATTTACAAAACAGAAAGCAAACATTTTGCTCGGATCCAATTGGATGTACAGCTGCAGGCTGATATATGGCTGTGAACCCCCCGGCCCTTCCAAATGTTCTAATTACAGTGCTGGGACTTGCTGCCAGCTAAAGAGAAACACTTGGAAAATAGTCCAGGACAAGTTGTTGGGCTGTAAATAATGTGCCACGTCTCACATGTGCATTTTGTTGCCTTTTCTATTATTGAATTTTGTTATATGCTGTAGACTATAGTGGAGCAGGTAAGTAAAGAGAAGATACAGAATCTGCTGCTTTTGACAGTAACTGCCACAAAGAACTCATATAACTTGACATGTAGTCGGAGAGGGACACAAAGCTTCTGTTAAGAGGTTAAGGGAAAAAATGGTGCAGCAACATCTCTTAAAATGACAAGTAAAGCGTCTGGCGCTTACCTGCCACAGTTTTATACACATGACCATCCCCAGCTTAGCTTCTGGTACCAGGGTGCAGACTGGAGTCTTACTGGGTAGTTCAATAATTTTAATCTGCGGAGAACACATGACAATTACATGTTACAAATCACTAGAGACAGCTAGACATGTTCCACTCTCTACATCCATGTAAGCGGCTTTATGAGGCTCTGCTCTGCAGCAGTGCTCTGAGATATATCTGAACAGCAACATGCTATCAAGCATAATTTGGTGTGTTAGCATGCAAACATTTGCTAATCAGCACTACACAAAAAAATGAAATCTGAAGCTGAAGGTCACCAGTTTTTAGGATACACTGTTAGGAATACATTTTCTAATGTCTTCAAGGAAATAAAACAAGTCCAGTTGCCACTGAATAACCTTTTTTGGGATAACCATAAACCTGGATGACCGAGAATCTTCACGGACATTTTCTAATCCTTTTACTAGATGTTGAGTCATGTAACTAGACAAGTGAAAACTGTGACCATCTGGTGAGACTGGATAAAAAGTGAGGAGCTTCATCCACCAGTAACCAAGGATTTCAGTGCAAAACTTGGCGAACCAGCTGACTGACACTGCTAAAAATAATATGGAAAGCTTTAATAACAAATGCTTTTAGAAACACATAAGGTCTGCACTCCTGAATTCATAGCAAACGACAAACGGGAAACTTTAATCTGTCATTCGGGTTGAGGACCAGAACCAGAGCGCCTCCAACCATCAATGCAGTACCACCATCAGCACAGAGGAGCTGCCCCACTGTCTATAATAAATCCTGCTAAAGCCTGACCCTGTGACATGAATGGTGTTTTCCTGCACACTTTGGCACTGATTCTGATAAAATACACAGCCTAATGAAGCCAGTGATGTGTGCCTGAAGTGTGTGCCTGAATGTGTGTGCATACCCACACCACTAACAAAACTCATTTCTTTGACTTCCTCCGTGCTGATGATCCGCATATTCATCCTCATTAGGCCTCAGATTAAACAGCCCTTTAAGGGAGCAATCTGTATTTTAGCGCTAGGCTTCATCTGTCCTGCATGTTTATCTGTGCCTGCCTGACAAAGAGGGCCTTTGAGGACTTCTCTGCGCCTCAGGTGATCCCTGTTCTTGTGTGGCATCACACTGCCCATAAATAAAACACCCACACTATTAATTAATGTTTCTGCCATGGCAGCAATCTGCTGGCAGGAATCTCAGTGTAAGCAGTAAACTATAAAAGCACCTGAGATAGCTCAAATGGAAAATGCCTGTTTTCTTCTTGGTTACATATCTAAATATTGACCTACCTGCATGTTGTTTATGGCACTAAATCATGCCATTGTGCATGTTTTGTGGTAAGTGCATATGTATTGGGAATTCATTTATGTGGGTGTTTTGTTTGCAGATACATGACAGGCGTCTGTCTTGGCCATTCATGTTGGAAGAATGGGGTGGAGAGAGAAAATGACAAAATCGGCTGTGCCTTTTTTGGTCTACTCTTTATGGGTGTGTGTGTGTGTTACTGTCTGTCTGTCTGTCTGTTGGGACAATGGCATTATTGAGGTGCTGGGAGTCACAGGCGCCCTGATGCCTGGCCTGCTGGACTGGGGTTAGCAGAGGCACGTTTGGCTGGATCAGGTGACTACTCTGTCCCTTTCAAGTGTGGCTCCTCCACAGTGGAACAAGTAACATGAATCTGGAGGCAATAAAAGATGGCTGAATTGCTGGCTGCCTTCTCACCATCCTGTTTTACTGCTCAGATACTGGCTACACACAAAACCCTACAGACTTGTGGGTGTTGAGACAGACTGATTTCACTGCAGTGCACAATCTAATCAGGCCTGGGAATTTTCTGTGACTCTAGCTAAACAGTCACTCTGACAAATATGACAATCGAAACATTGTCATATTTGAATAAATCTAAGGAGTTAGTGTGCACGCATTACTTTTTCATTCATAGGTTATAAAAAGCATATTTAAACTTGTTTTCTTAGATTCTTATAGATGCTTTAGACAAAATCATCCACTGAATGGCATAGCCACAGCCAAAACTAACCAACATTTAGTAGTGGCTTGTATTAAGCTTCAAACTTTGAAATGTACATACTTACTTATGACATGAAGGCTGGTTTGTTAATGATGATATTTAAAACTGCATTCATCAAGTTAACACATGGCACATACGCCGTCTATCAGCTAAAAATATTATGTTGGCCACCCGAATGAATTCAACTTATTTATGGAGTAGATCACGTGCAAAAGATAACTGCAGTGTGGTAACAGGAAAAGATAGTTTGAGGTAAGAGAACAACTTGGGACTTCCAATTTTTCACTAACTTAGTAAACAGTACTAAAAGTCACAAATATGTGTGAACGCTTTAAGTCTAATGAGAAAGCTGGAAACAGCAAGTCTGGTCAGGTTCATACAGGTTGGCATTTTTATAGTCAAGTCTGTCTGTTTAACCACTATACCGTCCCATCTGCCAGTAATTTGAGACCTTGCCTCCTGTCATGGAACAACATGTACTACAGGACCAATGAACAGCTTTAATGGCAGAGAAGTCTACATTTTAATAAAAAACTGGTTAACGTCACCATAACATAACTTAACTTTCCATAGAGATTGCATTTCTAATATATAAGTTGAAGATCAATTACAGTTCATACATATATTTATATATATTGTTGCAAATTAAATAGCAAAACATTTTACCATTTGGCAACTATGCTGGCATTATCTGAACTGTCTAGGGAACTATGAATCCATCAGTTATGGTTTATTGGTCCCATGAAAGTCAAATTTAGAGGTAATGTTAAGATAAGCACAGAAAGTTCATTTCATTCATTTTCCATGAAGATTTCTTTTTCAGAATTGTACGGAGCTGGAAGCTATTCCAACATCTAATGGGTGAGAACCAGGGTACAACCAGGACCTGATCAATACACCCCATAACACATTCACATCTAACCTCCTCTGTCTGCTCTCCAGCAAACGCCAGCAAGAAGGTCCCCGGACTTGTCTCCAGCAGGGAGCACTGACAGAATCCAACACTGCCGGTCCACACAGAATCCACCACCTCACTACGACCTTCAACCAGATCCCACAGGCAGACCCTCATGTCCCGTCCCTGACTGCTCCACCAACAGAAAGAAGGACATTTTATATAGCAATAAATGTATGTGCTTAGTGGAAAATTTAAATGAAATAAGAAACTTTATCAGAAAGCCATGACCAAGAAAACTGTTCTCCTGACCTGATGAGGGCGGCTGTCGACTGGAGTGTGCTGACCCAGATGACAGAGCTACCAGAATGGCCTTCAACGATCTTCTCAGCCCTCCTGCTGTTCAGGTCCCAGATATGGATGGCACCCCCCGCTGACCTGCAAAACCAAACACAATGCTTTAGGACGGCTCTTTATATTATTCATTCAGCATTTCAGTCAACAATGTCCTGCTCTCTTCTGCTCTAAAGAAAGAAAATATCAAAAACAGTCAGAAAGTCTCTTGCCTGAATCAGTGCCAGAGGTAAATCCTGATTGGCTGGCTTAGTATCATTCAGCAAAACCTGTCTATATGTACATTGAGATGAATGACTTACCCAGAAAACAGAAGGGGAGCGTTCCCTCCACGGCAGTTAAAGTGGAGGGTGTTGAGGGGCCCACCGGCAACCCTCAGGGTATAGACGGGAACCGGAGCAGGACGAGACATCCTTGGGTGATGCGATCGATATATGGACAAAAAAAAGGCCACAAGCTCATGTCAAGATGACCACTGTAACAGACAACAAGAAAGAGGCAAAGAGGCAAAGAGATGAGTTACTTGTGATTCAAAAAACAAATGCAGTTTGAGCATCATTCAGCATTTCTCCAATGATGCTTTGGCAATTCTGCATTTCTGTTTTTGGACACTAAGCAGAGACTTTCAGAGAGCTGCTCCGTTTTGCCTTGAAGCTAATCTCTTCCACACTGCAGACACACTGTTTAATGCACTGTCTGTATTTTCTCTATTGTTAGTAGCTACAAACCCTGTGGCTTTCTCTCTGTCTTCCTCCTCCTAGTCTACATGATAACACCTCTCTTACTCAATATGTCATAAATCACAACCTCTGACAGCTTAATTACAGTAAACAGACAGAGATTTGGGCTTCTCACTCCTCTTGTGATCAACAGCCGTTGTCCCAGAGGCAGAGGCAACAGCTCGGGCTTTTAAGTTGTTTGTAGGCCAGGCAGCTGAGGAAACCCAACCAACCGCAGGTATGCTGCAAGGAAATGATGCATCAGCACAGTGCAGCACACTTGCACCTGAGAGATGATCAGAAATCGCTTCAGATAGCTAATGTCCATCTATTCATCCATTTTCTAAACTGCATATTCTGCTCTAAATTACAAGGTTTGAAACTGCCATCAGCCTCAGTTGTACTTGTGTGACCATGGTAAATATAATACTTTCAAAGCATTAGCAAGTTAACATCATCACTGTGAGCATACATGCATGTTGGTGCTAGCAATTAGCTCAGTTAACCTCTGTACCAAATGCAGAATCAAAGCACAGCTAGCATGACTGTAGGCTCTTAGTCTTGGGGTGGCTGTGCATTTTATTTTGTGCATGTGTATGAGAATGTGTATGCACAAAAGTGATGTGACAGGTATTCTTTAGAATTTTTTCTCACTATTCTGCTAATCAACAGCCTGCTGTGATAACACAAACGAACACGTTGAAGCACCAGCAAAGACAGGAAAAGCACTTAGTTAGTAAACAAGCAAAAAAGCAATATCGTAATTTTTGTTTTAATGGCACTGCAGTTTTGTCTTATGAAAAAGGAAATACTCTTTAGGTCAAGGATAAACACTTAATAGGCCTAAAGGTCAGTGACGCTGTCATATACTATAACTTCTCTTTAAGAAAGCACCACAAGACAATGTTAAATGTTAAGATTAGCACCTTATGGATAAATATATGTGGTGCTTAACAAGCACAACCTCACCATTCCCCAACTTCACAACTGCCCCCTCATCTACTTTTACTTGTCATAAGCCCTGCTCCCTGCAATCAGCAGAGGCTGAAACTGGAGCCTGAGGCATTCAGGGGTAGCTCATTTCAGAAGGTTAGTGGTTAAATTGTCCATGTGAACCTGTGAAGCGGAGAGACAGACCACTGACCAGCCTGCCTGATTAAGGGCACCACGCTGCAGTCTGAGGGACTCACAAGGACACAGTCATCCCATCAGGTTTACTATCACATTACCACAACATACTGATGCAAGAACACTGAATGCTGCAAGGCAGTTTTCCCATGTTCACCATAGGAAAAAAACACTAATATCCCTCTAAATATGTAACAAGACAAAAAATATTTGGTTGAAGGATCAAAACATATAGCTGTTTACGTTCTATATCATACAGTTCTCTGAACTAAACCAACGGGAAAGCGGTCAGCCATGAACTGTACAAACTTGTTTTTGTGTGGTATGAAGAAAATGGCAAAAACAGTCAATGGCGGTTTTGTGAGGGTCCGTCAGTTAACCTGCTCATCCTGTGAATGGGTGGGTAAGGCTGCATTCCAGAGCCAGAGTCCTGTGCCTGTGTGAGTGTATGACAGGGGGAGGCACACCCTGATAACAGGTGGATTAAGCGTCCCTTATTGTCCTCTTGCAGCACGCCTGCATGGAGCTGTGAGTCATGGACACAGCATCCTGATACTGGCTGTTTTCATTGTTTAAAGACCAGGGGCTGTTAAACTTTCCACTGGCAGTCAAAGCTCGCTGTCAATCAGTGAGGGGACACTGAGGGAGACGTCACTCTGCTGGTTTGCTGCTGAACCAAACCTGCATCTGAAAGACGAGTATATTGGCCACTCTCTCCAGCCATTACTTCCTCAGTTCCTTCTGTTTTCCAGGCGTCAGCATTTCCAAGCGCTATATTGCCCCAAACAATGGCTGCAAGTGAGTGCAAACCTAAATACAAACATGCAGGCAGCTGAGGAAGAGAAAGATAGCGTAAACAAACAAGACAGTGGTAGGATGTCACTCAAATCTATTTGCAGGGAGCCTTAAATTGTCCCACGCTAACAGAGAGAGGTGGTCGAACAAACAATCAAGCCTGTCACTTGTCAAGCTTGTATGTTTTGACATCGCATCTCCAGTGAATGCAAAGACACCTTGCTGTAGTAGCAGATCCTCTGGTCGAAGATCATCAAGGACATGTAATAATCTCTCTTTAGTTCTCTGCACCCTGCAGCTTTACTGAACCTAATAAAGTTTCAGAAAGTGATTGAGCAACAGATAAAAAAATACCCACTAGGTCAGTGAACATTCTTATTAGACATGTCCACAAGAAAAATCTCAAAAATTACAGCTAGGCCTAATTAAACCTGTGTGTCATGGACGAGGCATAGTAAATCAGACTGACTGATTAATTTTACCTGAGCTGGAAATGGGAGCCAGTGGGAAGAGGCAGGAGAAGAGGACTGAGGTTCCTGCTGGCTCTGTAACAGATAAGACAGCTCGGGGTAATCTGACTCTAAGTCCATGGATAAAGGCAGTTTGTCTCTTCTTGGGCTGTCTTTCCACACCTACTGGGTAATTAGGCCTAATTATGAGAGAAAGGTCCGCTTCCCCTTCATGTTATTAAATAAGAACCAGTCTCATCCGCCAAGGATCTCTCAACACCAGCAAGGGGCTGGCGACCTTCAGATCAAACGCAGCCATTCCCCTCCTCAGCATTGTTGCACATATTGAGGAGGGAGGGGACAGAGAGGGCATTCGTTATGATATGGGGCATCAATGTTGTGTTTCTTTTTTGTAGAGGTGAAAGGGGGTGGGGTCCAGTCCACATTCCTAACTTGGCTCTGTGCTGGTATCATGTGATCGGCAGCTACTCACCTGAGCTGCCCCCTTGTCAAATTCTGCCATTCATAAATAAGAGCAGGGATGGAGGGATAGCTGATCACAGGGGTTTATTATAGAAGCTTTATAATACCCCAGCTTCACAGAAGCCATTATGGAGGCATGAGATCCCAAGATCTCCTGCTGATATCAGCTTCATCAAACATGAGATCTGAGAAGCATGATGAAAACTGAAAGTAGATTACAAATAGCTCAAAAGCTGTATTCTTCCAATGAAAAGTCAACATTATAACCTATCACACCAATAGTATTGCTTTTCTATTACATCTATTCCAACAAACTTTTTAAAAGACCTGAAATCTGTCCATTGCAGCTACATCATACTTCAGCTATTTCTCTTTTTTTTGTCAAAGGCTTATCTGCTGTTTCCCTGCTTCTCACGTCACCAAGGAGACACTTCCACCTCGCTGACTGGTCAGTGGGTGGGTGGTGAGCTGGCTCTACGACCATTATTCAGTCCTTCTTTCCTAACCTCCCCCCAAATAATACAGATCCATCTGAAGAGGAAACCAATGTGCCAAATGGAGCCCGAGCTCCATTATAAAAGTCCAGTTAGACAAACAACATGGGAAGTGGTGAGGAAGACACACGCCCTTTATTGTGTCTTGGTGGGGGTATCTGGCCTGGATATGGCCAGCGTCCAATAGAGGCTGAAGCAAGACACAAGTGCACCAACACCCACTGTCAGTCACAGATCCAATGAGCGGGAAGAGGTGGCATTGTTCACGTGAATGGCGTGAATGCTAAGCAGGGGCCATTGCAGATAACAGCTCAATGCCTTGTGGGTGTCATTGAGGCAGGCCCTGATGGAGCACTATGTCAGAGAGTCTTGATTTAGGAGGTCCTGATTGTGGTCAACAGGTACCAGGAGCCTTATCTATTTACATTATCACCCATTTCCTCCATGAGGTCATTTACTTGAACACTAGTGGATAAAGGGACACAAGAGGGTTGACAGCTCCAGTGTCATCATACATCAACACACATTTCAGGTGTGATGGACTTCAGCTATATGTGTATTTTGCTGTCCATACAGCAAAGACATGAAAACAACTACATTTTAGTGTGTTGTAATGTTAATGACAAAGCGGATAAACAGCGGAAACAACAAGATGATCCATTTTGTCAAACACAGCACAGCCCCAGAGTTACAACTGTCAGTCATCATCAGCGGTTTGATGAGTGACTGCATGAAGACTAAGCAATGAACGATTAAGATGTTTGAAAAGATTGCTAACTATTTGCACACGGACAGCAGCTTCCGGAGTTCAGACAGAACCCTCCCACCACATTTTAAAAGTCCCACAAACAGCAAGAAGAACCACAACTATCAAAGCTGTGAATTATCAGGGGAGATAATATGAGCAATTTCACAACTAAGAAAACACTGGTATGCATGTATCCTCCAAGGCTGTGTAAACCAATAAAGTGGTTATTCTAATCTAGCAGATAACATAATATAAATTAATATAAAAGATAACATAAGTAGAAAAATAAGAGAAGACAAAATAACAAAATATGAAAAAAACAATGCTGAAAAATGTTCAACTCTTAATTTTGGTTTACCTCAACAATTTTCCCTCACACACAACTCTTGAAAAAAAAAAGGTGCATACAGTTACATCCAGAACATCTAACGACCTTATCCCTGAACATTTAAACCAAACTTCATTGCAAAATTTGGCAGTTTCTGCTGGTTCAGTAATTGACCTACTTGGACCACCGTGACTTCCAGTAAATGCGAGACTCATCGTGTAAGCCTGACCTGACCTGACCTGATCTGATCCACAACCAGCACCTTAGTTGAAATAAAGTTCAGCTTCCATGATATTACACTGTTACTACATAGTAACAGTGCCGTTTAACAGCATCATTTTTGAATGGAGTTTGGTATGCTCGTCTCTACATGCCAATCTAGCGAATGTTGAAGTCGTTCGTGTTCATTACTGAGAACAAATGTTGGTCTGAAAACAGAGAAAGTAACACAGCATTTAAGTTTAACTGTCAGTGTAGTGAAGTTATTCACAAGACAGCTAGCAACAAGCTAGCGACTATATCTATCAACAGAACCATTATCATTACACATTAAAGCGCTTTCGTCGAAATAAATACGTTCATAATAAAAACGTTGGCTTTGACAAGACTTGATAAAATACCATATTAGTGAAACACCGGTGTTTTGACAGTTCTCAGTCTCAAGATGCTTTGCAAGGAGATAACACAAAACAGCGTGCGTCGGACTCGAAGGACCTTTATTTACGGCAGTTGAGCTGTCCATGAAAGTGCCTGTGCAGAAAAGTCCAAACACACGCGCTCTCTCTCTCGCTCTCTCTCTCTCTCTGTCTCATCAGTTTCACCATTCAGTGCCCTGTGGTGTGGGTTTTCATTACCTTTATATATATATATTTTTTTTTAAATGTGGTGTGTTTTAATAGCCTGTGGGGTTCCTTCTGTTGGATAAAATGCAGAGGACGTAATCAATCTAATATAGCCTCAATAAAATTATGTTAGATTATCATTTAGTTTCTATTTAAGAGAAGAGCAAAATTGTTTCTACTACTTTTCTAATGGGCTACTAAACACTGACTTAGCCTAAAAAACTTCAGAACTGAGCAATAACTTGCAAAACCTTACAATACTGCTTCAACAGGAGAGTCTTTATTTCATTCTTTCATCCTTTTTAGTCTAACTGAGAAAGAGAGACAGAGAAAACACAAGGCCCTAATCCACAGAGCACACAGACCCCTTTCATGGGAGTGCTGGGAGAGACCTTTATTTGTCCATTCCTATGTTGGCGAAAGCAGGTTTCAAGCTCAGCTAGGTCTGAGCTGGAAGATTAGATGAAACCAGAGTGTTTTAAACCTCTTCTGTGGCCATGGATTAGATTCAGACAGTCCCCCTGCATTCTGAAATGAAACAATAAAGAGAAGCCCTACAGGTGGGAGAGTGAGAGGGAGAAGTTTCAACCCTAAATAATCTATTAGTCCAAGCAACAAAAAAGACCCAAAAATCAGATGTTGGCATTCACTTAACTTTAAAAAACAGAGGGAAAATATCTCTATGTGCCTGAAATTATTTTGGCAAGTCGATGGCAACACTTTGGCAGCCCACAGAATTTGGTGCATCATGGGGATGCACTGCATGAATTTTAATGTGCATGTAAAATTGCTCAAAGTCATGCACTAGCCATATTCAAACTACACTAAATGACACACACAATATTTTGGATTTGAAATGGAAAGGGATTAGTAATGTATTTAATTCACCGATAAGAGATCAAATACATAAGCACTTAGTGACATAAAGAGAGGGAAAAAAAAGAAAAGGGTAAGTCAGCAGTGCGTGGAAACCAATTAGTGCAAATGGGGGTGTCAGGACAGTACCCCTCAGCAGGAGATGGGAGAAAGTGTCTGCTGCCCTGCCTGGACAGATACCATGGCCTATATTGTCATCAATTATTCCTGGCATCTCAACTTACCCAGCGGCAGGGAGGGTGTAGGGGACAATGCTAGGGGGCACTTAAAAGCCAGTGCCCTGGTCTCTCCATGGGTCTGAGGAGGAGTAGGACAGAGTGGAGGGGTGTGACATGGTTGGGGTGTGTATACAATATCATCCATCCAACCCAGTAGACAGACTGGTAAGGAAATCCCTGGAATCCCACTCATGCTCCAGCCGCCCAGCCGCGAGGGCAAGCTGGTCACTTTACAGCTCATCACCAAATTAGAAAGGCTGTGGGTCAGCCTAGGCAGCAGCCAGACCACAGAGAGTAGAAATAGATGGGAGTGTTGCTGGCGCTCATCTCTTTTGAGGTAGAAGATATCACGGTACACCACGGAGAGCAAAACTCCAGGGAGGAACACTAGACTGTTTTTTTAAGTCCCCTGAGACTGTAAAGACTGAGATCATGTGACCACAGAGTGAGACACATGAGAGCTACTAACAAAGAGACTAATGAGCAGCAGGACTTTGAAGTGAAATACACGGCATTAATGCAGCATGAAAATGACACAATGAGATACCATGTTACAGACTACACAAGACTCTTATAATTCTTTTTTATTATATTAAATGTGAAACTGTTGTTTGGAGGAAACACAAACACCAGAAAAAAAACACAGGTTTAAGTGTTTTAATTTATGTTTCTCTGGTTTCATTGTTCAGGTATTGTGCACACTGGCTCACTGTCCCATTTTCATAACTTACAGGGAGTCAAAATTAATGTCATTAATGACATATTTGCTTTTTCCATAAGAAGTCAAAATGTTTACTAGTAGAAGAGTGGAAGGCTTTTTTTCATATCTGTTGTCCAGCAACTCAGACTTCATATTGTAATTCCGCATAAGACCTTCTGACAGAGGTGGCATGAATGTCTTGGCTTCAGAAAGAATGAACATGTCTGTGAAGACAGGCGTTTTGAAGACCCACCACTTGATTAAAACACTTCTGATGTTTGTGGCTGTTTTGGATTCTGTGAGACTGAGGCTGTTATTATGGGTGTAGAGCCTTCTCTCTGTGTCTGAAAAAAATGACAAGTCTACAGGTGCTGTTCTTGGCGACTATGAGCAAAAACTGGAAAATGTCTTTCACTGAGAAAAGAAAAATCCTGCAGGTTACATAGGAAATAGATGAGATGCCATGTCTTCTAGTAGAATATAGAAGAAAATGCACCAACAATTTACAAACATCATTTTCTTTTAAGGTATGGTATTGTCAGTGGACAAGTATGTATCAGTTATCAGAACAGAAGGAGAAGATACTGAGGATGTGTTGAATCTGCAAGTATCATAAAATGAAACAGCGAGGCCTCCTCAGCTGATGTTTTCCTTGGGCATCTGAGCAGGTGTGAATGGAAGGATCTCAGGGAGGGTGAGGAGTGACTGGCCTTCGTGTCACTTTGAGGCATAGAACAAAACACAACTTTAATGAATCAGTATGTAGCGGGAAGGAGAAAGCAGATGCACAGGCACTATCAGCACCGCTAAACCAGCCTCCCCTGGAACAGTGAAGAATGGGAGGCACTCCCTGTCTAAAGTTAATATTCTTATCAGCTTTTTTTGAAACTCCTCTTTAATGATGAAGCTATTTCTCATGGTCACGTTCAGAGCAACGTGCAAGAAAAATAATTTCCTCTGACTTTTATATTACACAGAGCAGGAAGCATTTTTTCCATTATGAGTATTTGACACTGAGTTAAGATCCATAGACAGCTTGATGCCACAATAATGCACAGACTTTAACTATTAATTTTAAAAGGCTTCTACCTGCAGAAAACAGTAAAAGAAATTCAATTGATATTTTGCAGATAATGTTGGACCTATGTTTAATTTCTATAGATTAAATGAGAATGTCATCACTTTCTCATATCCATGTAATAACTAGACCAGTGGTTCTCACTCAACTTTTTATGCTGTATAAGAGTCTGACGTTGTCCAGTGAGCGGAGACAGTTCACCTGTAAACTATAGTAGTATTATGTCTTTAATGTTGTTATTTAATTTTCATAAATAATTCTCAGGTGTTCCTGCATACCACAAGTGGTACTCGTACCATAGTTTGAGAACCACTGAACTAGACTATGGAGATGGAGCCAAATAGCCAGAGAAAATATCAAGCCTGTACAAAGTGCAAAAGTATAAACAAAGTATTCATGCGAGCAACTCTAAAGTTCATTAAAACACAGTGGTAATTTGAACACAAAATTTAATGCAAGAACAAGTTGCCATAATTTTGGCAATTTGAGCCAAGCTATATTAGTTTCCTCCTGTTTCCAGTTTTGCTAACCTGATGACTTTAGCTTCATATTTAGTGCACAGGCACGAGAGTGTCATCAGCCAAGTTTAGGCAAATAAGCCTGCTATGCTCTGGCCTGTTCTTCTGGTAGTGAAAAGAAATTACAATAAATAAGAATACTACAAAGCGTAACAGGTGAGCAGAAATAATTCCTCTCTGATTGGTTAGAAGAGCGAGTCTCACTCAAAAAAAACTTTCGAATGCACATGCTGCCAGGCTGTCCAGGAGTCTGGAGAACAGACGCCTTCTTAGCACTGCTATATATAGTCTTTTGCTTTTTTTGGAAAAAGTAACACACTGTAACTTAAAATTTTCGTTGGCAAAATTACATTCTTGGCACAGGAGATTACTATAGTTAAGCTCTATTACCCAACAGTTTGTCATTATGATCTGAGGACTCAGGCCATCGTCGTTGCACCAGCAAGCAAAAAGAAGATAAAGACGGTCTAAAAATGCTTTTGGGTGGACAGAACCCAGATCAGTCTCCTCTTCCAGCAAACGCCTCAGCACACAGTAATGACCACTTCTTAGTGTTGCTGCTGCTTCATTTGTCATACAGGATGACATCGAGGCCAAAGGTTCACTCTGTGAAGACTAATTACTGAACTGGTTATATATACATTTGTCTCTGTGCATGTGTGTGTACTGTAGTTTGGCTGTGACAGTGACGCTCCGGTTATAGAACTGTCTGAAAATGCTGAAACTGTTTAGGAAACATGGAGCAGAGGTACAGCTCTCCACAGCTTTATTTATAGGGAAACTTTGTGTGTAGTAAGCTGGCTTATGCTGTACCCACACCGTGCCAATCAAACATGCAGTCAGTGTGGACACTGAAATACAGACCATACACCAGAGAGCTCACATTGTCAACACCCTCACATCCACATTCCCACCTGCCCCCCACACACATCACCCTGCACACACACACACACACACACACAGAACATACCATGCAAGCCATCTCTCATCAGATGAGTGACCAACAAATAAATACCGAGATAGGCATGACTGTGAGCTCCAAAAGCAAAGCTAACACAGCGTTCAGATTGTCAAGTGCATATGTGTGTGTCTGCAAGATTAATCCGAGCCACTCGTCCCACCACACAGAGCTTTTATTGGCAAAACAGGAAAGGTTTAGAATCAGTCATAGAGGTATCGACAGCAGCCGAAGGGTGAGCCCAGGCCGCTTTCTTAAATCTGCAGCCAGATGCTGCAGAGTGGGAAGCCTTCATGGCATTGGTAGGTACTTTGATTTATATGATGTGGCTCAAACTGATAACACTGGAGCCCTGGAGCAGACGCATTCAGAAGTAACTGTCAAGTTGGTGAGCTGATGATAGTGTTTGGGAAAATCTTTAGGAAGTGTACCAGCGTAGTTTGTTATTTTCTGTGTAGAAGCTGATTATCTCCCATCAGTGTGTATTTTCTCTATCAATCATAGCATCGTCATCATAAAATCACACTGCATGATATTTCTTAGCCTGATAAACAGAATCAATTCTCCACAATGTGAATGTTGCTACGGCTCTTGTACAAACCAAACCTGTCTGTGGTTTAACAATCAACTTGATTTAATCTGATCTCAGTAGCTGTAGGTTAGCTTCACGAAACAGCTTAATACTGGTTAAGCATGACAGGCTTTTCACATTAAGCTCTGCTGCAATCCTGTTTCATACATAATGTATACAACTACAAAGAAATACAGTGCTGAAGTACTACGAAATTAATTGAGCAATTAATCTACATGTCATCTGTTTTGATGACAAAAGAGTAGCTGATCAAACAGGCAGTGATTAAGAGCTTGTTAGAGGTGCAGCAACAAAATCATCAAGTCCAACAACGGCATACCAGACATGTCTTGTTTAGATCCAAACATCAGTATGTTTTGTGTTGATTTTGCATGCATGTCCCAATCCACGTGGTTTGGCATGCATACACACACAAACAATGTCCCTTTGTTGTATCGCATCATCAAATGTCAGCTCAATAAATCTCTGCACAGCTTCCATGTGTAATAAGACGGCTTCCTGTGTGGCAAAAGACCTGACTAAATGATTTACTAGTTGAGGTTGATGATCAAAATTGCTCTCTCAGTGACGTCTGGAGATAGGAACCACAAAGGATGACATTATAGTACACACTTTTAACTGGTATAACTGGACCACAGAGAGATCTCGCTCCTTTACTAACACCCACATCCCCTCAGATAACGGCTGCTGCAACTGCCATGTGTATTGAATTTTGACCATACCTTAGGGTATCCTGTTCTTATCAGGGGTCAGATAAGCTAATTTCACAGGCCCTCACCTCTGCTGGGCTACTGCCACTACCCCACTTTATCATGAGCTGACCTCATCTAGTTTTTCTCAGTGTTTGCAGCTAAGAAAGGAGCTAACTCGTTGACTGAATGGTTCTAGTAGCTACACTGTAGCAAAATCAAATACGTGGTCTTAAGGTCTGTGAAACAAACAAGACATCCTTGACATTCCTAATTCAGACTGCATGATCAGTCACAGTCCTGAGTAAAAAATTCAAATGTCCATG
This sequence comes from Sandelia bainsii, assembly GCA_032362345.1. Classification (NCBI taxonomy): domain Eukaryota; kingdom Metazoa; phylum Chordata; class Actinopteri; order Anabantiformes; family Anabantidae; genus Sandelia; species Sandelia bainsii. The sequence continues at coordinate 4,641,349 of JAUMHL010000030.1, forward strand.
TTGGGAGTTGTTCCCACAGAAGAAAGTGGTGAGTGTAAATTCATATGACAAATGACTGCAAATGAATGCATACAGCCTCATCTCAGTTGTTTTGGGGAACCTACCATTAGGTTTTGTATACAGCATCAGTGGGCTCTTTGAGATAATTGTGTTGAACTTAGGAGGCCAGAGGAGGGAGAAAGCACAACAATCTATCAGAGCAGTTTGGAGGTTCACCTTGGCCGATCAGTCTGAGGGTCCCTTTTTCTAAGTCAAGCCTCATGAGGACCTCCTCCCTGGTTCAGGCCCTGCAGGCATCTCAGGCTGACAGCTTATGAGCGAGATACTGGCAGTACAACAGAGCAGACATAATTGGCCCCTATTCATTTCTGAGGGATAATCCTTGCCTGGGTTGAGCCTTTTCTGTTCCTAGCGTCATTTTGTTCGCTAGTGTTTACACAAGGTATGTATCAGTTTCTTCTCCTCCCGAGGCTTTTGCTTTGGCTGAAGGCTGTATACCCAGAATGTGTGTTTAAATGTGCGTCTTTGGCTTCTGCTCTCCCAGCGAGGCTGCTAGGGCTCAAGACCTGAAGTGACAAAGGCCTTGTGAATGTCTGACTCACAGACAACTGTCAGTGTTCAATAGGTTGGATTAAGACGAAGCGTAGAACCGAGTGCACCTTGACATGTTCTACTAAGTGCATTTCAAGGTGGATTTAGCCTGTTTGCTCCATTGTGAAGGCACAGAAGAGACACAATTGCTAAATGGGGCAGGCTATTCTTGAGGCGGCGGGTGAACTTTACTCCCACTGTCTGGGTTAGGTCCGACACTGGCTTCATTCTCAGGGTGGCTGAGGCTGCTGTGGATACTGAGGAGGTTCAGGGGTTTCTGAGAGCTCTGTCCTTAACCAAACAAACACACTGGAATTTCTGCCATTGTTGGTGCAGAGGGCTGAGTGACAGGGCAGCATAGCAGAGGTGCCTGTCAGCAGAGACGACTCAGGGTCAAAGTGTGACCACCCGTTGTGACACTGCTTAATATTAAGACTGAGCTATTTATCTATTTTATTTCTTTCTATGACACAGCTAAAGGTTTCATATTTTCTCTGTAAGTGCACACATTCTGTTTTTACAAAATGAACACAACCCCGTGATATGCTCCACGCTTATGTGTATGTGTAGACATGATTGCTCACAAAGACAAAATACAGATTTAAAGGACCATGCAGTCATTTCTGTAGAACACAGAACACTCAGTTAGACATCATTACTTTAATGGTGACACTGTGAATGTATCATTACTTTACAGATAAATTATGTATAACAAAGCTTTAATGGAAAATTACACGTCTCTCTTTACAAGTACTAAAGTTGGAGACCAGGTGACATCAGACCTGCACTCTCCAGTTTTGGGTTTTAGTGCAGGTCATCATTAGCTGGCCAACTTGAAAATTGAACCCTGACCCCCTGTGGGACACAGCTGAAACTCACTGGCGTATAAGTCTTGGCCCTGGGCTGAATGATCAACAACAGACAGAAATCAATCACACATATGTTATAAAAAATGATGGGCAAACTCATTTTGTGCGTGTGAGCAGCTATTGTGTATATACAATAACAGAGCAGATGAGAGAAAGCAGAGGGGAAGAGGAGGGTAAAAAGAAAACAGACATTACAGTTCTACTGATGGCCTCAATGACTTCCCTCACGTTGCCTTGGGCCTGGCCTGGGGTCTCTGAAGTAGCTCGTTAAGCACAGGAACATAGACTCAATTACCCTGGGCAAACATGCTGCTACCGCTCCATGTTGTGTTGGTTGGCTCAGTTCATCCCCTGGCCATCCTATGCCCTTTCCACCCACAGCCCCCTAAGCCCATGCCGTGCAGCGCGGCAGCATGTGAGCCCTCTGTGCTCAGAGTGATAGAGTCAAGCTGTTCCTGCTGAGCGGAGGTCAGGGTCCTTCAGTCAGCACCTCAGCCCTGAACAGAGCACAGGAATCCCCCTTCCCTCCCTAACCAGGGCTGAAACTCGGCTCTCTCTCCTCCTGCCAGGGTCCAAATAAACCTGGTAGTGCTCTCTCTCTCTCTTTCCTCTTTCCATCTCCTGGCACGCTGTCGCTCCCCTCATCGAAATCATTAATCAGACTGGGCAGATTAGACTTCAAATAAAAATAAACTACACTAGCAGCCTCCTCTTAGCAACCCTCCTTATTGACAGTCGTCCTCCTCCTTCTCTACTTAATAAACCCAAGATGTCCACTACAGGCAGCAAGCGAGGTTCCACATTCGAGCACTTTGGGTGTCTATTATTGCTTTATTGGTATAAACAACTTGTCTTATCTTCAAGGGCAATGACTCTTGAGTCCTAACCTGCCATCCATGTAAATACACAACAGATAACCCTTATCAGTTTGGCACCAATAAAGCCAGTTTGCTTTCAAGCTTAATCCAAAAGCACATATCTTTTATAGGGATTAAAAGGATTAAATGTGCGACCTGAATGTATTCAGGGCTATGTTTTATCCAGTGACTACTTTGTCCGGTCTCCTAGTATCTGCTCAGAAAAAGGGGAGAATTGGAGAACAATAGTGCCACCTTTGGGGGAGGCTGAGTAATGCAGATCTCACAGTACCGGTACCAATAGATAGGGTTACCCAGTGCATGGTCTGTGACAACCACACAGGTTTTGACAGCACAAGTTTGTAGTCCAACTGTATCTCTTCACAATTTGGGACAGAGAAGGGCATGGGAAGAAGAGAAGAGGGCCTGGGGTCTGTTGGAATCTGGTCGGCCTTAAACAAGCCAGGGCTCCAGGTCTTTGCTGGCTGACTGACAGGCAGCCCACCGACTGTTTGTGTGTGTCCATGGGAAATGGGGTGGTGTCGCTGCGGCGACGGCCCTTGGGCTATCCATCAGTGTCATGGGGGGGTGGGGGTGTATGGTATGTGTCACCTCTAAGACTAATGGACAGGAAGTACAACCAGAGAAACAACAATATTTGCAGAATATATATTCAAAAAAAGTTAGGGCTCGGTCCATATTTCTCCTACAGTTTCAACAAAACCCTGAGCACAGGCCTTAATCCTGATTGATGAGCCTGTTTATTTAAAAGACGCTTACTCTTTGGCAAGGACTCTCACTAACCTGATCTATAGCCTTGTGCTTTAAGAGCATACACACATGTCCCATGTATTTATATGGGACAATCACAGTCTTGGTTATCACAAGATGCTAGCGACTGTAACCTGTGAAGCCAGTAATGACCTGCATGACTGGCCTGCAGGAGGTGCAGCAAATAATCCCAGTCAACACTTTGAATCTAAGGGCAGCCAGAAAGAGAGGGAGAGGAACAAGGAGAAAGATCAAAATAAACCCTGGTTGACATATTTCTACTATCACTCAGGGACCCTGTGTACTCGCTAGTGTTCAGAGGCCGAGGTGCTTAACCTCAGCAGCCAGTGACTGTAGCATCCAAGCCGGAGCGCTTCGTGATGTTGACCTTGACGACCTCCTCAGCACAGGTTGGGTGGATGCCTACTGTCTGCAACAGGTGTGAATATGTTGCTCCGCACCTGAAACGCACACGAAGACATCAGTCAAGCTGTTATTCACACAATTTCATAACTGTCAACTATATAAGGTATTTAGTATACTTTAATGAGTCCTGTATTTTCTTATACTTCATATAATGCATCTCTTATTTTGAAACAAAAGCTTAAGTGTACTGAGCTCCAAAGGAAGGGCCCAGCTATAAACTGTATCTGTGTTGTAGAGTGTCAATAAGATACACACATCGCAGATAAGGCACTGTGTAAATCTAGAATGATAACATCTGACTTACAACACCTGCTGTAAGTCAGGTGTTATCAGTCTTGATTTACACAGTTTACAGATTAGAAATTCGAATCTTAGATTACAAGCTATGAATTACAGGCCCCTTTTTTGATTTTATATAAAATATTTCAAATAGGGTTAAAATACATAAACTAAATACCACAAGTGTTTGGTAGATTGTTCCAATAAGAAACAAATGCAGTAAAAACAATCAACTTTACCTTCAGTAAAATCTAAACATTCTGCCTCACAAAACTTACTGGAAGCCCATAGCAAAGCCCTGTGTGACTTCTCCTGCATTTGGACCTGTGAAGTGAAGACCCAGGATCTTCTGGTCTCCACCCCGTTCACATACCACCTGAAGAGGTTCAAAACAAATGAAAGACCGTGACGATCATTTTTATCTTTTCAGTTGGTGGAGCAGGACAAGTGGTCCCCAAAGCAGACTGGCCATCCCTCAGATTCCAGGATTATCTAAAAGTTAGACCATTCAGACTATTTTGTTTCAGTCCCTCTCAAAATATCCTTCGAGCAGCAGTCCGAACCCCACCAACCCACTAATCCTGTCCAACTATACACAACTATATACTACACACCAATACCATGTCTCAAACAAACACTGCAGTACAAAAAAACATTTACTTAAAACACAAAAACACTCAATTCAATTTAATCCCACCTTTATGTAACACTGGCTTGCATCACGCTCAGCGACAGTGAATTCCAGAGGCTTGTAGAAAGCGTGGTAGATCTACACAGACAAAAGCACAGATGATAAATCATTTCAAGATGTTAATTCATGTTCTGCCTACTGCCAGTCAAGTGTTTCACACATTTCAAAGTAGTTTGTTGGAGAACTTCGTTTTAACCAGCAGAGTTTATTAATCTGATAGAGTTTCTCCAAATGATGTTAATCTATTTCGTATGTTTTTCAAAGTGATGTGTTCACTTTTTATGAAAACAGCAACTAAATGAATTTATAAAAAAGACAGGTATAGATAGGCATACATACAGCATGAAGGTCAGTGAGCTCCTCAAATACAAATATGAAACCGAGCTCTTACAGTTACAAAGATACTAAAGGAAGAAACGCAAAAGAGTAAAAATGGGTAAAAGAACTCGAAATCACAATATTCCCATATCGCCGATACAAAATGAAGCAAACACGCTGTATAAATGTAGAAATCTCAGTTCTTGTTCATAATCGCGATTTATTTTCAAACCCCATAAAGAGACATGCATGTAGTGTGTTTTATTCTAAGCGAACGTGCCGACACAAGTTGTGAGGGCCATGCAGCTGTCGGGGGGCCAGTGCTACAGCTCCTCCTTAGATCTCAGCGCGCCTGTCATCACCCCATACACACCTCAATCAGGCCTCCTACTCTCCTGTCAGTCACAGCCAGGAGCCTCACCTCGCTGGCTAAACCGTTTATCGAAGACCTCGTGCAGGTGTTGGCTAGTACCCGGAACACCGCTCACGTACACAAACAGGTAAAATACAAAGCTGCGTACACTGTATGTGTGTCTCAGTGTGTCTGTGTTTAGGGGTTATCGGGTATTTTACTTTTATATACAAACACTGCCTGTGTGGCAGTGTTACAGGCATGCAAGTTTTACCCAACCGAAGGTGTATAAATTCTGTGTTTATATTAAACATAAAATCTACTCATTAATTCATTCTACATTCAGTCAGATTAGCAGCTTAATAAAAGCTCAAAACCTTACAGACCACTTAACTTGAAATGTGGACACACAAACAGCTTTCTACAAATATTTACTCTTCACAGATGTATCATGGAGACAAATCTTACCTCTATAGCGTCTTTTCCATGCCTCCTCTCAGTCTCCTCCTCAGACAGACCTACACAGCCGTACTCGAGAGGGGTGAACACCGTGGTAGGCACCTGACACACAATACACACAGAGCTAAAAACTCTAGCTGGATTTTCTGGAATTAACAATGACCCAGTATCTGCAAAGTCTCAAGCTGTCTAGTGTATTAAAATGAGGAACACTTTAGAGGTAGAGCCAAATATTTCCAACATGTTTATTTGATAGGAAAGCTATCAGATATTAGTATATCACCACTATAATAAAACCTCCATTAAGACTTGCAGAAGGATGAATTTAAGTGCATATAGGATGATGAAGAATGATGATATTTTGGAAGATGCAAGTATGTTTATCCTGAGTGATCCTGACAGTGGATGGAGGTACAGTTAGATGAGGGTGGAGCTACATAAGGAAGAAAATAATCATTGTCTCTGTGTGTGTGTGTGTGTGTACACGTGTCTTACGTTGTCATAGTTCATGAGCTTCATGCTTTGACCAGCCAGTCTGTGGGCGAGAAGCTTTCCTGCTTTAATGGCCGTTGGGGTTAATTCAGGACGACCCTAAAACATAAGAGAATGTAATTTAGTGTGATTTTCTGTATATCTGCACCTCAGATAAACAGATGATCTAGGTCCAGTTCTTGAAGTTGCAAACTATTTTAACCACTTGAACAACCCTTGAGGCTCAGTGTTTAAGCCCTTAGGTCGTCTATTTTCATTTTAAAAACATCTGACTTAAGTCATTCTCACTTAAACATACACCACAGTATATATACAAAAAAGACGATTTGGTAGATGATGAATTAGTGACTGACATGTGGCAAGTACTAAACATTTAAACCATCTAACACACTTAAACAAATATCTTTCTTCTGTGCCTTTGACTGTATTGTTCTGGATGTATGCCAAAGACACAAACATGTAACGATGGATACATAACCACACACACATATATAACTGAATGGTGCAGCAAACAATAGGGCTGCGGGGCAATTCTAAAGGTATGACTTAAACTTGTTAAACTATCATTGCACATCCTGTTGTCCAAAACATCTCCTGCACGTCTGCATGTACTGTATGTGTAGATGTGTTCAGTAAGTGTTTACACACCAGACAGTATGTGTCATTATAATGCATTTCTTGGCACCCAATTCTGAGAAGAGGAAAAAAAAAAAAAACACTGGACAAAGTGGTGAGCGGGATATCAACCTTCCTGATTAAAAAAAGAAGAAGATAAGAAAAGAAAATCCTGCTGTGAAAAGCTGACAGACAGATTGGGGTGAAGCATGACTCATCAAAGCCAGCTGTCAATCAGAAAATGTTCTGTGAGTGTGTGTGTCACGAGGCCTGGGAGGCAGGAAGGAAGCACACACCTGGTCGTGGTTAAAAAACAACATTGACATTACATAGAGCAGGTATAACTAGTGCTAACGTGGCTTTGAAATGAACAGTGGAGATAGGGTGCAATGTTTTACTGACTGGAAAATAAATACTGCACAACTTTTCTTTAAATTCTGGAGGTGAAATGTGAAAGTGTAAAATGTGAACACTTTTGACACAAATCAGGCCTTTGTAGCTGCTTGTTCTATTATTGCATACATAAGGGATCCTGCTATCACTGTGTAGCAGTTAGTATATGGCCTGTCTGTTTCAATTTGACTGATCAGTAACTATACGTAACTGGTGTGACTGATATCTGTAGTACCAACTACAATTTATTTCACTTAAGTAATGACATGAAAACTTTAAATACATAAAAATGTATGTACAGTATGTAAGCATTTTCTGTGATGACACAAACCAAATGATCTGAAGCCGTTATATGCTGGTGTTTGATTCCAGATTTCTCATGGAGCCGAGAGACCTCGGAACGAGCTGTTAAAACTATGCAAAGCATTTACAGTAAGTGTGATGAGAAAGTGTGATTCCAGAACAGTGTTGATCTGAGGAGTCTCAATTCAAATTAATAAAGTAAAATGTTTTCCATCCAACACTGTTATCTGGGTTGTATGTGCTGTCAGTGTGGAGACTGTTTATAGTGCCTACCTCACCAATGTCACCAAAAGCATAGATGTTTGGCACTGAGGTGGATTCATCAGGACCCACAACTATTTTTCCTGACTCCTTGTTGAGTTGTACACCGAGCTTTTCGAGACCAAGGGCCTTGGTTTCAGGGGCTCTACCTGAGGTCAGTGGGAAGAAAAAGACACAAGGAGAATATTACATTAGAATTCTGTAAATTGTTTATAACACATTCTGCTCAGGTTTTGAGTTACTGCAGTGGCCTGATCATACACAGCAAACCTTGTACAAGAACGACAGGAGTTATAAAAAGCCTGGATACTGTACAGAGGGTGTTTGAGAGTACAGTGTTCATATAAACCAAAAAAATGTCACTTAGGGTTACAAAAACAATAAGGTTGTCTAAAACCAATAGGTTAGATGAATGTTCACATTACTTTCAGAAATTAGCAAACAAGAAAAAAATGACTGTTTCTCAGAGACATTTTCCATGATGAGAACTGTTCCATTGCAACCTGATAAAGAAAACTACTGCTGAAACAATTAGTTGACTGACTAGAATTTAACCACCGTCATTTTTAATCATTGGTTTCATTTATTATGAAACCACAACAAGAATCTGTTGACACGTGAAGCTGTACTAATTGCACAAGATTAAGTGGCGTTTTGAGCTAAATGCTAACATCAGCATGCTAAAAAGCCTGTTGTCACAGAGACCATGCTTACCATGGTCACCTCCTTAGTTTAGCCTATTAGTATACAAACATTCACTAATTAGCAGCAAGCACTTAACTGAGTGTGGATTGATTTGAATAATTTTGTAGGTATTTGGACATAAACCAAAGTGGTAAAATTTTTACATGATGGTGCTATGTAAAAAGAAACATGATCACCAAAATTATTAGGATACATCATGCCTGAACCATGCTGCCAGGTTGACTAAAAACTTCAAACCAGCCTATTGTGGGCCACATAATAAAAATGACATCAGGCCAGCTGAAAGCTTGAGAGGAGGCAAAACTGATGAGCAGCTGGGAATCCATCCTTGACCCACAGGGTCACCCCAGGGTGTGATTTCTGACACTTCCTGGGGGAAGGTTGACTGATACTGTCGTCACTGAGTCTCCATGGTGATGGAGCATGGACCACTTGCACCGCCATCCTCTCCATAGCTCCTCACAACCTGCCTGGGTAGCATAATAAACACCCGGCCCTGAGGTACCCATGTAGATGCTATCGGACAGCAAAAATAACAAACCCCTGAGACCCTTTTTCCTGGCTGGAGCCAAAGAACAACGTTCCCTTCCCTCTCCTCAGACCAGGGGGGCTACAGGGACCCGTCTAGTGCTCCACAGCATGGGTGGTTGAACTGAATAGAGAGCACAGTGGAGGATGACAGAGGGGAAGTCAGGCAGTCTTGACCAAATTCCGAAGAGCAAGACTTCTAAATATTTTCTTGTCTTAAAAGACCAAAACTCTGGACTAGTCTGTGTATACATGTCATTCTCTAGCTGGTGTCGTTTCTTACTTATTTAAATTCTAAATAAAAATGATTCATTATTCACTAGTACAGGTCAGTTACCGTCTACATTACCAACAATACAAGTCAACTTCAGAATGTGAGTGTATTATGCTAATAGCAGCTAATGTAGCCTGAAGCTGCTAGTCTCAAAAAGAGGTGAGGAATGAGCTACAGAGGCCTGGTAAACTCACTTCTTTCTAACGCTTCACTTCCAGATGTTTTTCTTTTTCAAACATGCTCTTGAGGCAATTCATCAGATTTTGTTTATCTACTTTTGGAGCTGTAAAAGGCTTTATACCATTTTTATTTATATATGGAGTAGTAAACCCCACAACCTTTACACAGACCTGTAAACATAGTGGAGTTCCCCTTTAAACCTTTATGGTCAACATGTCTTCAGGTGTTTAGAGCACATTAACTCACCCAAGCTGTCATTAACTACATTATAGTTAGCGTGTTCACACTTAAATTTTAAACATTTCAGCATGAATTACTGCAGAATTGTCAGTACTGGACTTATATCAGTAGACTCTGACGGGTAACTATAGACGTACTCTTTACATATTTGGTCTTCCTGTCTGTAGTTCCAGTCACTGCTGTACTGTAGTAGTGACCACAGCTCCATTGTATGGTGAGGACACAACAACAGTTGGCAAGCTGATAAGCAGGTTGGTTGAACACACACACACACACACACACACACACACACACACACACACACACACACACATACTACAGTCCAACAGATTGGCCAATTTGAACAAAGCCTGTTGTGACATTAAGAGGAAGCTTCTGGACTGCTAGGCTAATTAGCCACAACATACCTCCACAAGTTGAAATGAGAGCTGGATGTTTATCTGATCAATCAAATGAACAAAGACAAAAGGGAGGGCAAAGTGAGGGGGGGGGGTACTGTTATTCTTGGGGGAGCAGTTCATACAGCATGCCAAAAATTGATTATGTGCTCTATTTCAGGCCAAAAAAGGTTTTTAACATGCAAATCGATAAAGAGCTCACCAGCTGTAGAAAAAACGAGTAATAGATCATAATAGAAGATGTCAAGAGAATGGAAAAATGTCACAAAAGCTCATCACAATGAATTTATTCTATAGACAGTGTGGTGACAATTTTTGTGGGTTCTTTATCCTCTTAATAAATAATAAATTAGAATTTATCATTTAACATTTGCACACTGGATAATGCTTATTTAGTTGTTAATATTTAATGTTAAAAACAATTTACAAATTAAAACCTTTGAGTGACACATCTTAATCTGATAGTTACAAGAATGATGATAATGTTTATAATTTTTTTTCTGTTGTGAAAGCTGATACTCCTACATTATTCAGGAGCTGATATTAAATGACTTTCAGAAACCATGTTTATGCCCCAAAAGTGTCTCTATAGTAGGGATATTATATGGGAAATGTTTTTACATGACATCCTTGAGTACAGTGCGGAGGAAGATATAATGTGCGCACTGTCTACATGCAGACAGGAAATGTGGAAATGTTCTGTTTCCTGGTGTGTTTCTGTAGGCACACCTGGACAAGGGAGCGGCCATGAGGCCAGGAAGGAGCAGGGGAAAGGTGGGGGGAGGCAGGGCTGGGGAGAAGGATGTGGTGATACTGCCCCCTAGTCCCCTCTGGCCTTTAATAACTCCACTGAGGCCTGGGACCCTGCCTGGCCCCTAGTGTAAGGTCACAGTAAAGGGAAGTGGCCTTGTACCCATAACTCCTGCATGCACACATCAAAGAGCAGTTGTTAGTGGTTCTCACTAAACTAAACTGTACAGGAGCAGAAACTCTCATGGATAAAGCTGGGTGCACGCAAGAGTTTCAGCTAGGTGCTATGACAATTGCTGGAAACCCCTTTAATATGTGACACTGTGTATTTAGAGCTGTAAGTTGTTGTGACAAGGCTGGTGGTGTTCTTGGACTAATAAACTGATGATAACAAAAACTAACTTGCTGGATTTAATTGTAGTTTGAAAGAGACTAAAAACAGACTACAACTATAGCCTGCTGCACTGAGGATTGAAATCCCAAATTATTTGTGTGTTTTTACCAGGTCCCAAAGTGTCAAGTGCTTGGCTTGAGGTCAAGTGAAACTCTCATGCTAAGGAAACACGAGGGTTGCAGCATGTCACGCATGTAAGAATACCTACTGATACGTACACTCAATGCAAATGTTATTCTCACCACCAATCTCACTCTGAGACGATGTGGGAATTCAACCATGGGAGGGAAAAATGAACGTCATCTCAGCTGCAGGATCACGCACATCCTCATCACTGTCACATGCATAACCCCCGTCAATTTCACACTCTCAAATACGGCTAAAAACTGGTAGTCAGATTTTCGGAAGCACCACGTTGTCTCAACACAAATAAACACACGGCCGTGGCCCTGACAGATGTTCCCTCCATTGTTGTTCATACTGCTGGTGGAACAAAATAACAGAGAAATGATAGAAAAGAGAATGAATGGATGAGAAAGAGCCGGAGGAGGGCTGGCAGAGGGCCGCAGGCAGGGATGGCAGTGACAGATGTAGAGTTGGTTTCCGCAAAAGCTGGCACAGGCAGGAAGGCCCAGAGATGGAGAACAAAGAGGGGAATGCGTTGACCCTGTGCCTAGGTACATCCTGCCCCGTCCTGCCCTTCTCTAACCAGAAAGCCACAGAACTAGCACTGGGTGATTAACACTTCCCCTGGCTCAGGCTTTATTACTTTGTTTTCAGCCTTGATTCCTCTGCTATCTGCTGACACTGCACTCTATTGAGGATGACACTTAAATTGATAGTGGTAGGGAGACCACAGTCACACCAGTGCTTTATTTCAGAGATATATAGTTTCTTTGTGTTGTACGTTATTCCTAGAGAGGTTTTGTATAGGAGCTATTAATCACTGTATTTTATTGTACCGTTTTACTATCAATTTATCAAATTTTCAAGGATCTTTTTGTCATGATTTTGTCAAGGTGTTTTAATATCTGATTTACAAAAAAAGAATATTGTTGTTTTACCAAGGTGGTTTCATGATTTAAATGATGATGAAATGAAAAATGATGAAATTTAAGTACAATTCTAGGTACAGACCAAAAGTCAGTCAGGACATGTTTTAGTAAAGTCTCAAGTCAGAACCAAATCTAAGTACAGACTTGAGCATATCAAGTCAATTTTTTTTCAAGGTTTACATGGCAACATGCAAAAACTCACCAACTGCCCATAACACAGAGTCGTATGTGCCACGGTGCTCGTTGCCCGTCTCTGTGTTGATCCAGGTCACCTGCAGGGCTCCTGAAGGGAGTTTGTCCACTCTCGTTGGGACGCATTTCCATGCAAACTTGGTGCCATAAGACTCCATGTAGTCTGTCACCAATCCTGCCATTTGCTGCACAATCGGGAAGAGAAAATTTAACTTTAATGCGTGACCAAAATCACTCTCATGACGCCCAGACAAGGTGAACTAGTACAGTGAATAATACCTGATCAAACCCACGGAGGGCAATGCTGCGAACCATCACTGTGGTGTCCAAGCCAATACCTGTGAGGAACCCTGCACACTCCAGAGCCACATCTGAGCAAAACTGTGTTGAGGATTAAAAAAACCTTCCTTAAATGATATTGCATCTCACACTGAAAAATTATCTGACTGGTTCCATGCTATGCTGAGTTTAAAACAAGTAAAGAGTTATTCAGAAATAGCATACAAAATAGGTTTGATGCTAGTGTCACTTTTTCTTAAGTAAAATACTTTTTCTCAAGTGATTACCAGTGAACTACACAGTGACTCAATTTTCAAGCTCTCTGACAGACAAAGGATACAGCTAGCTCCGACCACAAGTCTGAAAAAACAAAAAAAGAGAAGCTGTTAGCTGAACTAATACAATAAAAATCCATTTCATCATTTGTGCAGCACAATTTGTCCAAATAAAACAAAGCACGTCCAAAGATGAAAATGTTTATTTTAAATCCTAGAATTAGAGGGGTGATGAATTAAAAAACTTCACAGTCTCGGAGGGAAGTGAAGCGATTTGGGGAAAATGTAGAAAAATGACACAGTAAAAGCTATTTGTGTGTGTGCACTTGCAGTGTCAGCATATATTTGTGTGTGGTCCAGGTGAATCACACGTCTAATCCAGCCCTGAGATCTGTGGCGTTGAGAAGGGCTAATTGCTAGCATTTAGGCTAATCCCTGTGGATGGGGTGTGCCATGTTCAGGGCTCAAGTCCACAAATCAGCCCACTGAGTGAAGCCCGTCACCCGCATGGATGAGGCCCCTTTCTCCCTTGTTTTTACTGCTTCTACCCAGACCTCCTTCTCTTTCGGTCTGCTCCTCCTGACAGCTCTCAGTGCCTGCGGCAAATCCTGCCCTTGTGAATGCTATTTCTAACCACTAAAAGCTCCAGTGCCCATCTTCCCCATGTCTGTGTAATGCACAGCTGCACTTAACACATATTGTGAAGTGGCTTAAAGATGATTAGGCAAAGAGCTTTAGCCTAATTCTACACTTTCATCACTGAAAAACTGTCTCTTCTCCCCTAACCCTTCTTCCTCTTCATTGTGTTTGCTTGTTGTATTTTACACAAGTCTAGTGTCTGTACATCTGCAATGCAGAGGGAAAATTTACAATCCCAGTCCTCCAATGGTGGCATGCAGGCACTTTTGGGAAAATAAACTTGATAAAATGTTGTTCTCACTATTTTTGTGCATGTCATTTACAACATGAACTCTGGTCACTGGCCAGCTATACAATGATATCAGGGGACAAATCTAAGACACATGTAACACAAACTTACTAAAATGCATAAGGGTTTGTTACCTATAGTCATATACATATTAGAATTTCCGTAATATTATTTCCACCAGGTATTACACACATAGTTAGGTTTCTTTATAGAGCTATGAATGTGCTGTATACCCGATTAGGGCAGCCTTGGAAAAATCTAATCTCTGGCACTGCTACTTTAACAATTTGATTTTAAAGTGTTCTTTGTCATGTACATGTGATTAGCAGCACAAAAATGTCACAACATCAATCACAGTTGATGTTCCTGTTTCCTTTGACATCAGGTGACTGATATCTTAAGTACAAAGATTGTCAGGTCTTGAAGAGTGATTTACATCCCATACAACACCGGACTGCTATCCAAAGTAACAAACTGGACAAGGAGCCACACAACAAATGAAAACATTAAAGTATTGAGGCTTTGCTCAAGGAGTGGTACCATATGGTTGGAAGGAGTAATATTTACTAGTGTACTAGTGTAATCACTGATCACAGGATTGCTGAGTACTTTGAAATGCTTTGGTGTACTGATGAGACCATGTTAGTTGGAGTGGAACATTTTGTGACCCTCGTCCTTGGATACAGGAGTGCTTCTATTTAAAAGAGACCCAGCTTTGTTTCCCTACATGACTACCTTTGTGCTTAATTACTGGTATTTTCAGAAATAATGCATCGTGGTTATTTTTTGCCATGAAAATTGTTCTGTATTATTTCTGTTTTGTTGCATACATGCCCCTCCTCCTCATCTTTGGAGAGGCATAGATAGCTTTTATGCAGGGCAGACCAGCTTAATGTTTCATGCTTCATTCTGATGCCATCTGTGGTGTGGTCGCGCAGTTAGACCACCTACATAAACGTACATACTGCTCTATCTCAAATACTGGCTGATCCCTGGACCAGTATCACAGTCCTGCTGGCACGTGCTCAGTGCTTTCTCCTGATAACATGATGATGGCAGTCAGTTCTAGGCTTCAGCCCTGCAGCCAAATCTGTCATTCAGGTGTGTTCATGGTCCAAGGCCCATTAGACACCCATCACTCACATGGCTCTACTTCCGCAACAGTACCGACTGCAAAAAAACAGCCTCTCAGACCTCACCTGCACAGCTGGCAGCTCTGCAGCACAACAACATCTCCAGCTCCCGCTAGTGCATGCAGTTACATAGAAGGCTAATGCTAACCCACAGCTTACCCCTTACAGCCTGCGGGGGAGGCACTACCCACCACACCCTTACATCAAAGGACTTCCTAAGATCAGCAGGTCTTTAAGTGGATAATTCTGCCTCCTATACAAAGGTGTTTTTCAGCGGTAATTGTTTTAAGTGTGGACAGACACTGATTTGTTGACTATTAGTGATTTTGTATTGCCACCAAGTGGTCAAAATGCTAAACAGCACAGTTCCTCTACTGAAATACCACATATTTTAGAATTGTACATACAGAGGAAGTGATGATTCTGAACAGGACAAAAATGGATTAAAATGTGGCAAATGTGACATACACTTTATGCCACAAGAAATCTACAAGCACCAATTATCAGCATCATAATCATCATCACCATCACCTCATCAGCACTTAAAAAAACAGAATATAATTTTAAAAAATTACAAATCCCCAGGTGCAGATAGCCTTGCCACATACTGTATGAAGCTTGAATATGGGAATAATTATTTCTGTTTATCTGTCACCATCAAGCAAACAACCACCAGAACCCAGGTATACCACAACAGCTAGTCACGTCTGCACGTTGTGCCAAGAGGAAACATCAGGGTAAGACCAATTAACCAGGTGATGACAGGAGCTAAATGGCTGGATTAAAGGGCTTGTTCTGTAAAGGTCAGGATGCACGCCGCTAATCTGAATCATGAGGTGAGGACAAGCTGACAGGAAGGGAGAAAAACAAACTGCATGTCACTGATGAGTGATAACAGTGCATGACAGTGGGATGTCGTGTCAGCGAGTGAGTTACAGCGAAGCATTAATACTGCAGAGGTTAGAGGCTCTGTGTCTCCTGTGGCTCACTATACAGCAAAAGACGTCATCAATTCTACACACACATCTAATGTAAATAAAGCCTAAAACAATATAACAGGAGTTTAATATTAGATGTGAATGTAAGTAAATAAGAAGATAGAAAGTCTTCTCACGTTTTTCCAGGTGACTTTTTCAACCAGAATATGTCATCACTGCTGAGGCCGTGCTCCATCGCTCCAGGGATCTGTAATAACAGTAAAAACTATGAACGTAGCTCTCAAAATATCAATCTATTATGAAAAAATCTATCAATAATGTTAAACTGAACGACGACAGAACAGTATGCTCTCTAAAACCTGTTCTCTTTAGTTAAGTCTTGCACATGTGCAACAGTGTGAAGCTTCCAAACCAAATTCTGCTTCACTTTAGGCAATTTTTTGCTACTCTACAAAAAGAGACGAACACCTCAGTGGAATACCAACAATGATATTTACATTTGTGGGGTACTTGGGCCGTCCACCTGTGGCGATCACAATGTTTTTGGCAGTCAGGACCATCTGCATAACAGAGAAGGGAAGTAACAGCCTTTGTTCATATCCTTCAAAAAAACAAGGAAATGTCAAATAAAAGCAAGTGGTCTCCGCAGGGCTCTGCACTGAGGTGATGATGGAAACACAACACAGCACGCTGAGTAGATATGTAAGTGTCCATTTTGTATTTCAGAAATTTAAGAAGCAGACAGAAACATATACTGTAAGACTTATTTAAGTGCAGATTTTATAATATATAGTGCTAGAAAATAGTAAAGTAAAAAGTTGTAAACTGCATTACAAAATGGATGGATAATTAATATTTACATAAGGAAACTGTATCCAAGCATACAATTGGATTTAACTGTATTACAATTTCTATGGATATAAATAGGATAGGATAGGATAGGATTTAGGATATACAATCTGCTCCATAAAAAGTATAAGATCTATAAGATCCAGTTTACAAACTAACACCAATGTTATTTTTGCTTGGATTCTTATTAAATGATATCTAATTATACTTTGCATGAATAAATACAATACATGACTTAATTATCACCCACTTCTTTTCCTGCTTTAGTTAGTCCTTTAACAGTGTGTTCATCCACCAGACTTCCTTTAATGTTCAGATACTTTACCTTCCTGCAAACAAAGAAACACACAGGTTGCTACTGGTGGTGCACTGAACTCCAGTAGTGCACATCACATACAGTAACAATCCTCATCATACATTCTCTCACTTATGTCTTACATATACATTCTCACTATAAACTCTCTACACTTCACCTTTTTGTTCTGCTGAGATGCAATCTAACTCTTGCAAAGGAAATTTAAAAGATACAAACAAAACAGTGACTTACATGGACAAAAAAAGAAACTGAGCCAGGCTGAATGACATAATGTAATGTTACTTGTCATGATTTCTACGTGTTATTATGCTGAGCTATGCTATGTCTATCGCTGTATCCCACATTTGGATCAAAAGCAGGGAAGTGGAGTATGCTAAAGAAGAGGTAGGAAGGAAGGGAGTTTTTTAAATGAAACTGATAATTTCAAGTTCAAAAAAATACCTTAGACAAAAATGTCTAATTCTGAGTGTGATATATACACTACTCACAAAAAGTTAGGGATATTCGGCTTTCGGGTGAAATTTCAGGATGAACCTAAAATGCACT